>JAODAL010079219.1:0-12650 GCA_025379985.1 Phyllomedusa bahiana | reverse complement strand
TCAGATAAGCGGGATCTGTACTGACTTATCATGACTTGATTGTTTTTTTTATTTTTTTTTTTTTATTTTTTTTTTATCACAGCATTTTTTTTTGTTTGTGCACCCCTTTTGTAGTTATGTGTTTTTTTTTTTTTTTTTTTTTTCATTTAGATGTAGCTAGGGCGGGTTATTTTAGGGTTCCAGGGGGGCCCCCTTTATTGGGGCGTTTTCCCCATTTTTGAGGGAAGGGTCCTTGATAGGGTATATTTGGGGGTGTTTTTTTTGGGTTTTCTTTTCCCAATCTTATTCATTCTGTTTAAAAGTTAGTTTTAGGTATTTTTTTTTCTAGGTGTTAAACGTAGTTGTTTTGGTTTAAATTGTTTTGGGTATACCAGAACTTTATTTATTATATCAAGGGTTCCTACACCTATACATCGTGTTTAAAGTAGAGTACATGTAGTTTTTTGGAGTAGTGGACCCCCCGAGGACGGCTCTCCCCTTTAACAAGCCTGTCTAAAATTTTTGTTGTGTTTAACACATCCATTTATTTATGCAACTTCCCCATTAACATCCCAAATAATCAGGAGGTTGGGCCTCTCAATGGGAGGACCCCCCTAGTTAAAAAAATACTAAACAAGAAAAACTCGGGGATGTATCTCGAGTTATTCGCTTTTTTAAGGGGTCCCCCTTAAAAAACGAGAATAGGGAGGGGTCTATGCAAGTGGAGAGAGGATATACACCTTAACGGTGGGAATTATTAAAAGGCGCCTCAAGGGCAGCAAATACCCACCAAAAAAATTTAGCTACCGGGGATGTCCCTCAAGATCCAAATAGAGGCTATCTATCACCCCTCGCCGCTACCTTAAAAGGGGAGCTGCCCACATCCACCTGCCCAGGGGGAGGGGAGAGGCTGCAAACTATACCCCTGCTTTTGGTCATGCCCGGCCGTTCAGGAATTTTTTGGAACCGCATACAGCAATTTGCGCACCCCCCAAACCAAAATGCCTCAACCTGACCCGCAATGGGGTAATTCGGGATTTTAAAAACAGGAACAAGGGTGCTCAGTATACCAAAAGACTTTTATATTTGCGGCAGCGCACGAAAAAAAAATTCGAACTGGATAGGTCATCGCCCCCACCTTGCAATTTTTCCCTAGAAAAGCTGAATTTTTTGTTGAATGGACTGGGTGGAATTGCTCTGCAAAAAGAAAGCAGAGTAGAAAATTTTTCCTTACCTGGCAACCTTTCATAATTTTTTTAAAAAATCACTTTAAAAACACGCATTAGAGAAGGTTTTGGCTTACATTAGGGTTTGCCTTGCAAAAAACAATTTGGGTAATATGACCCAATAATATAAAAGACGACTTACTCAATATCATGATTAGACAAACCGGAGGGATGGCGCTCCACGAGTCCCATTTTCCTTTTCCCCTTCCTCCTCCCCCCACACCCCCCTCCTTCCCTAAACCCCCCCCCCCAATGGTTCAAATTACAATGTCAACATGATTAATTGTTTTTTTATTGTTTGATGTGTTGTGTGCATTCTCGCAGACCCTAAAACAAGGATTGCCCTAACCTATGCTATGCCCCTTATGCCCCCTTGATTAATCAAATTTGGAAAACATAACTAAAAGGGGAAATACACTTCATCCCAAAGAAGCGGACGGTGTTCCCTACGCGAGCCACTGTGGAAAACACCCCAATTTTCGGATTTCTGTCTTCTCGAGTAGAGCTCCTTCCGAGTTTGGAAACTTATTAAACACGCGAAAAGTAAACGGGAAAAAGCATAATGGGGAATCACGGATGTTCTTTCCCCCGTAGATTTATCAAAAACCCCAATCTGCGTGCGTAGTTTTAAACCATAACTAAAAGATCAGCACTGATTCATAGATCCCGTCGCCTAGTCAAAACTACCTTGACTGGTTATTTGGGGTCTGCATAGGGTTGACAGTCCTGCCAACGCGGTTGCACCAGTAGAAGTGCAGAAGTTCCTATTTACGTACCTAATTATATCTGAAGCAAAATATGTGGATGGGCTCTCAAATGGAGAGGGGGAAGTCCCTGGACTTATGTATGCAACCCCCCGAGGGCAACTTAGAATGATCAAGGAGTTCTGTGCGAGCGTTGTGCATGATGCGCAATCCCTATTGCATACCACCCCTCCCATTTTAACGGTTCCAGATAACTCGTGTGTATAATGGCTAATAGTCAAATGTGAATTTGGTATACTTCATCAAGTGTCTTCCCAAATTTAACGTCCCTTTCCCCCTTTTTCCCCCAAAACTTTTCTTCCCCCCTTTCCCCCCCCCTTTCTGTTTGATTGTTTTCATATTGTTGATCCCATGTTGGGATTACTGTTTTTTAACATTTAAAAAACTAATAAAAATATTTTGGAAAAAAAAAAAGATTTCGTAGATGCTGCGTCAATGCTGGGTGCGCAAAAATCAAAAAAAACGTCTGTTTGTTTTGATATAATAAAAAGGTATTTTTTTCAAATTTCAATTCACCTGTGGTGAAATAGAATTGTGTTTAAGATTTCGTAGATGCGCGTCAATGAACAGGTGGGTGCGCAAAAGTCAAAAAAAAACTAACTGTTATGTTTTGTATAATAAACCGTATTTTTTGCACCTTTCAATTCCCTGTGGTGAATATAGAATTGGTTTTAAGATTTACGTGGGGTGCTGCGTCAAGAACAGTGCTGGGTGCGAAAAAGAAAAAAAACCGAAAACTTATGTTTTGATTAATAAACGGTATTTTTTGAACCTTTAATCACCTGTGGTGAATATGAATTGTTTTTTAAAGTTTTACGTGTGCTGGTAATGAACAGTGCTGGGTGCGAAAAAGTAAAAAAAACACGTAACTTTTATGTTTTGATAAAATAAACTGTATTTTTTGCACCTTTCAATTCACCTGTGGTGATATAAAATTGCTTTTTTAAGATTTAGTAGATGCTGCGTCAATGAAAGTCTGGGTGCGCAAAAGTCAAAAAAAACGTAATGTTAGTTTTGATATAATAAAGGGTTTTTTTTGCATTTTTAAATTCATGTGGTGAATTAGAATTGTTTTTTAAGTTTAGAGAGCTGGCAAGAACAGTGCTGGGTGCGAAAAAAAAAAAAAACCCGTAATTAGTTTTTTTTTAATAAAGGGTATTTTTTGCACTTTCTTTTCCCCTGTGGTGAATTAAAAATTGCTGTTTTAAGATTTAGTAGTGCTGCGAATGAAACAGTGCGGGTGCGCAAAAGTAACTAACACGAAAACTGTTTGTTTTGTAATAAAACTGTTTTTTTTTGCCCCTTTCAATTCACGTGGTGAATATAAAATTTTGCTGTTTTAAGATTTACGTAGATGCTGGTCAATAACAGTGGGGGTGGCAAAAGTAAAAAAACACGTAACGTTTGTTTTGATATAATAAACCTTTTTTTTTTTTGCACCTTTCAATTCACCTGTGGTGAATATAAAAATTTGCTGTTTTAAGATTTGTAGATGCTGCGTCAATAAAACAGTGCGGGGTGCGAAAAAGTAAAAAAAACACGAAAAATGTTATGTTTTGATATAAAACTGTATTTTTTCACCTTTAAATTTCACCTGTGGTGAATTTGAATTTGCTGTTTTAAGATTTGTAGATGCTGCGTAATGAACAGTGTGGGTGAGCAAAATCAAAAAAACACGAAAACTTTATGTTTTGATTTAAACTGTATTTTTTGCCCCCTTTTCAATTACCTGTGGTAAATATGAATTGCTGTTTTAATTTTTTACGTAGATGCTGGTCAATAAAAACAGTGCTGGGGCGCAAAAGTCAAAAAACAGAAACTGTTATGTTTTGATTTAAAAAAAAGGTATTTTTTGCACCTTTCAATTCCCCTGTGGTAAATATAGAATTGCTGTTTTAAGTTTACGTAGATGCTGCGTCAATGAACGTGTGGGTGCGCAAAAGTAAAAAAAACACGTAACTGGATGTTTTGTACGATACCGGTATTTTTGGCAAAAAAACCTGTGCTGATAAAAGATTGCTGGTTTGAAATTTTAAAAGTCAAGGTGGTATTCAACAGTCACAGGTGTAATGGGTAAAATTGAACCCCTATCTGAAATGTATATGAAAATAAAGTGGGTTTGAGCTAACAAAGGACCTGCAGTTATAGAAATGATGTTTATCAATATAAGTTCAGGCGCCCAAAATATCAGGAAAATTTTTTCAATAGCAAACTTTTAATTAAAATATTCCATACAATGTCTACACTAAGTCTTGGTGAACTTTATCCAGTGTTCTTTATAGTAGAGTTTTGTCTGTGTTCGCCGCGGGCCCCCCCCCCCCCCCCCCCCCCCGCTCCCACCGCCGTAAATTTACAGGGGTTTGATTCTGCTTTAAAATTCTCTGCTAATACAAAAAATTTTGAAATCCCTAATCTAACAAAATTGGAAAGGATCACACTAATAGTAGAGGTTTTCTCTGTGCAGAAATAGACAAATTTTCGTGAGTTTTTGGGCCCCAAAGGAGAACGCAGGTCCTTCCTTTTGAGCGCTGGGGAAAAAACCGGGGTGAAACAGAAAACGCTGTTTCTATGTAAAAACAGGTATGTGTTTTTTTCCAGCAATCGCAACAACACATCCCAGTCATGACGTCGCACACACATCTCACCCTGCTTATTCTGTAATTCATTTGCGGGCCCGAAAAATTAGGGGAAGGGCCCCCGAAAAAGGCCCGATTTTAAATAGATGATGCACAGTTTTTAACCTTAAATTATGCATGATCGGGGAAATTTCGATCCCTTTAAAATTCCCGTTTCAATTTTTTCGAAAAAAAATGCTCAACACTCTCTCATTGTAAGTGTGCTTTTTCCCCGGGCCATCTTATCCATGGAGCACACTAGGCAGTTGCCAGTGGCCTCACAAGCCCAGAGGCCTTTGGTAGTGAATATATGTGCCAAGAATCCAGAACACATCCTTTTTAAACTGTTTGCTGCTTTAGTGAAGGTGAAGAAATCAGGTGTTTCCTTTTGAGGCTAATTAGTTTTTTGATGGTGAGCTTTTTCTTCAGACAGATTTTAAAAACTAACTTCTTCTTCAGAATGATGTTAAACTCATATTTGAAGAAGAGAGCTAGTACTTTGAAAGTTCCCTCAAAATTATAAGTAAGCCTCAAAGGTTCCCCTGATTTCTTCACTCTTCTACTATTTTCTATGGCTAACACGGTACAACATTATACTACTAGCTGCGTGCTCTTAAAGACATACCATTGGCTACCTGCCCTGCCAATTAGTTTTGTAGCTGCAGGCTGCCCACAATATGTCAGTGGGTGTGCCAATATAGGCAGTGTAATGATAGGTTCTGTGATTGTCGGTGGCTAGAGGCCTCATGAGATGTCATGTATCTGGGCAGGGCCCACCTCACTGCTATGCCCTGGAACCCATAATGCTCTTAAGACCAGGACCGTCTTTTCTGTTGGCAGAGTAGGCAGCTGCTTGGGGCGATACAAGCACAGGGGGCCTGCCAGAGGGCTATCTCCCGCCAGTGAATGTGGGCGGCCATTTTTAGGCTGGGCGACAGCCGCAGGCACCGACTATGTAGAAAAGGGAAGGGACGCACTGAGGGAGCAGGAATAGTGAGGGTAAGTGGATTAATTAAAAAGCGGGCTTCGGTTTCCTATTCCCTTTTTGGAGGGTACATACCTGTCCCTGCTCAAGAGGAAGCAATGTTACTGATACTGATGATACTGTTAATACTGTTAATGATACTGTGTGTAAGTAGTTTACACACTCTTAATGAGTCTGCACACATTACAGAGTCAGGGGTAGGAAAGGAAGGGGTGACGGTCATTGAATGTGCATGGACGCACACCAGACACACAGAGAGAAGGAGATGATGAAAATCTCCATTTCTCCTCTTAATAGGGTGCGTGAGGCGTTTTCAGCAAAAACGTATGCGCTCCACTGATAATAAAGATAAAGATCCGCTCTGCCCCTTGGTGGGCTATTAAAAACGCACCCCGTCGTCCCAGAACGGCTACCTATAAAGTGGTGTTGGTGCTTTTAAACACTTTAGGGTATGTCCTTACAGCATCTACCAGCGGTATAGCAGCATGTACTGTGCTCACCACCATATGCCTGTTGCTATACGCTGGCCAGTGGAAAATTCTAAAGCACTTCAGCCGCTATCCACCCACTGAATGAGTGCTATGATTTTACCATATTGGCGGGGGTTTTACTTTGAGCGTTTGCGTGTTTTACACCCTAAAAGTAGGGCCACAAATTCTCATATAAAACAAACCCTTATGTTTTTACAGGGGCCCGCTAATTAACAGGGGAGGAGCTGCCAAGCTACACACTGCTCCATGCAACAACCTGTTTACTTATTTAGCACCTTAAAGTCTTAGTCATTCGGAGCCTCCTGCGCAGATTTCACCACTCCTCCCACTCCCTGCTACTGTATGTTGCTTAGTAGGTTTAACTGTGTTTGGCAATTATTCCTGACAGTCTTTTTCGGTTTTGTCCTCCGCTTCTATTTACCCATTAATGCTTGAACTCCATCTGCCATGACCTCGTGCCTGTGACCTGACTCTGATTGCATGCTGCCAGCACTGACCTTCTTGCCTGGGACCGAATTAAAATTCTTCTCCCTAAACCCTTCCGCACTACATTGAATGCCGCCAAATCCAGGTGCCCCCTGAGGGTAGCGACCTGGGTTAATTGATTTATTAGTACTTCAGTTAATTTTAATGTTTTTAAAATTCTAGTTTAGGGAATTTTTCTGTCAAACCTTGATCTGTCTAGGGCATTTAGTCCTTGATTCTCCTAATCTGTAGTAATAAACATTTTGGGCGACATGTATGAACGGGCTTTACGCCTGTTTTTTGGGCGACCTGGCCTCCCCCCGAACCCCCTGTCGGACCCACTTCCCACTTTCGGCGCTGTCCGCTGAAGGGGCGGGAGTGGGAGGCAGTGGGCGCGGTGGGGGGGCGGGTGGGTTTTGGGGGTTCCCGGGGGGGAGCGGCAGGGCCCCTGTATAGTCCGAGGCATGTACCCCTCGCGGTCGCCAAAAAAGCGGCGTGGCAGCTCCGACAAGCAGACCAGGTTTTTTTTGGTTTTAAATCCTTCCGGCAGCGGCGGGGTGAAGCAGGATTCGAAAAAGCGAGGGGAAACGGCAGAAGTCTCGGCGCCGCTCCCTGCAGAGGGGAGTATGAATAGGAAAAAATCGCCTTTATAAAGGCGGGGAAAAACAGTGTCAGAAGAGAGTGCACGGTAAAAAAAAATTACAATAAAAAAAAAAACCCCTCACTTTTACAAACTCTGAAGGCCCTATCAAAAAAATAGATTTGCAAATTCCGGGGAAAGACAGTAATTCAAAATCTGCCCATTCTCTTGGTCGCAGAAAAAGGAAAACGATCGGAGCGACAGTGAACCCATAAAAGCTTTTGGGGGAAAAATTTACCAATCAAAATCCCGGCCCGGGGGTAATTTCAAAAATGTAAAAAATCTGAAAAAGATGATTGGGGTGAGCTAGGGGGTCTGGTAATGCATAGAAAAAGGGGCGCGCCCCATTATATCCTATGGAGGGAGAATTGACCAATTTGGAAATAGGAGCGCAGTGGCCCTTCTTTTCCTTGGAGAAAAAAAGGACCCAAACATATTCAAAGGCGGGGACATTCAAAAAACAGTAAAAAAGGAGGAAAAAAAGGGAAAGATTGGTTGGGGCAGGGGGGCTGTCCCGCTTGCCCTCGGGCGAGCTGCTTTCTCATAGAGTTCTTTTGGGGAATCGAAATTTAAAAGAGGCACCGTAATTTGGACCCAAAGGGGGAAACGAGCGACGCTCCTATGGGGTTTTTTTATGAAACTGGTATAAAAAAGGGACATGGTGAATCAAAATAACACTAAGAAGTTGTGCCATGTTTATAAAAAAAGGGAATACTAATTGTGGCAACTAAAAAAAAGATTTGAAATCAAGAAAATTTGCTTAATTTTTTTTTATTTTCGCTGACCCTTTTCTATTTGATCCCTTTGGCTAACGAAAATAAAAAATAAACATGATTTTATGGTCTTTTTTTTTTTTTTCTTTTTAGCCAATATTTGTATTCCCCTTTTTGTTCACATCGGCACAACTTCTTTTTTAGTGTTTAATTTGATTTCGCCGTACCTTTTATTTAATTGCATTGAAACCCAAATAGGAGGTCGCTGCCTCCCCCTTGGTCCAAATTCGGCGCCTCTTTTTAAAATTTCGAGTCCCCATAGAACTCTTGAGAAAGCAGCTCGCGCTCTGTTTTTGGCTAAGCTGGCGAGCCCCCGCTGTTCAACCAATCAGCTCGTTTCTGCCTTTTTATGTATTTTTGAACTGTCCCCGCCTTTGAATATGTTGGTACTTTTTCTCCCCTGGATAGAATGGGCCACTGTCGCTCCCTATTCTGATTGGTTTCCCCAATTCTCCTCCTTGGATTTTAATGGGACTTGTCGCTCCTATTTATTGGGTTGGTTTATGGCGCCCCAAAGAGAAAAGCTTTACAAATTTGAATTTGTTTTCACCGGCAATTCTCTCATGGCCAATTTTCCCCATGTAGGCCCGGTTTTCGGGCGAACGCGTTGTTCGGGGGTTTTTAACTGCTTTATTTTTAAATAAGTGTTTGGTCTTTATCTGAGAATGTTTTTTCATGTATTAAAATAATTTGTTGATTAATACTTTTGCTGCGCCCCGGCGCTGAGTCCGAGATTTTAGTGCCTCATCTTCCATAGAGTATAAAGGGAGATGTAGCTACGTCTGATTGGCTGAGCTAGCCGAACCCCGTAGCTCAGCCAATCAGCTTCTTTTCAGGCATTTTCTGTATTTTTATTTTTCCGCCCTGGATTTGTTGGTGTAAAATTTCCCCTGGCTAGAATGGGACTTTGTCTTCCTATTCTGATTGGCTGGATAGCAAGCCCCCGTTTCTCAGCCAAAACAGCTCCTGCAGCCTTTTAATGTGTTTTGAACTGTCCCCCCGTGGATTCTGATTGGGCCAAACTCCTCCCAGGCTAGAATGGGCTTTGGGCCCCTATTTGATTGGTTAAAATTCTCCATAGGTGAAGGGACTTTGTCGCTCCTTTTTGATTGGCCGGTTTATGCCCCACCAATGAGAATAGGTTTTAGGGTTTTTAATTACTGTATTTCCCGGCAATTTCCCCTATCCCAATTCTTGATATTGTGCCATTCTCGAGTTTGGGGAAAATCTTTTTTTTTTTAAGAAATGTATTTTGTACATTCAAACTCCTTTCTGACACTGTTTTCCGCCTTTATAAAGGCGATTTTTTCGGGAATCACATCCTGCTGCAGGAGCGGGCGCCAGGGCTTCGTCGCGATCTTCGATCCGCTTCCTCGCATTTCCCATCCTGTTCACTTCCCTGGAAGGAGGATTTTGACCCAAAAAAAAGTGAACGCCTTTATAAAGGTTATTTTTGCTTATATCTGCACCGAAAAACTGGAAAGATTTCTCGGTCCAGCCGTCTCGATCGGAACAGATTCTCGGCGCAGTCCCGCAGGCGCCTAAGTCCCGCACTGCACCCCAAAAATGGCGGGTCGGCGGACTTTTACCCGCATGTTTGAGTGCCTTCCTCGGCGGGAAGCATAGGCGCAGCGCCCACACCCCCCCATGTCCCCCCACTTGCCCCATACGTGGGAGCGCGGGGCTTTACATGTTGTTGAGCGGCCCCGACCCGCGACATAAAAAACAGGCGCAGTTCGCCGGAAAACTGGCGGAAAAGGCGCCTCGACCGGGGGATTTATAATGTGGCCCTTTATCTATATATGACAACAAAACAATGGAATAGAATGTACTAAGTTGTAACATCATTTACATGTGTAAACAAGATAACCAATTATCAAAGATCATCCCGATACCTATTTTTTAGAAACTTTGAAAAAATGCGGCTGCCCCTTCAGACAAGTTGTCTTTCTAATATCTAATAACCAAAATATTAATTAAAGGGGTGTTCCAACACTTACAAAAGCTTGTTTATTTGATGGGGCATTATTAATAATAGAAAAAAGAAGCATACTTACCTTCATGATGCTTCTGTTCTGTTCTGGTGGCTGTCCCATTCATCCCCGTTACAGTGAAGTTTGTTTAGTGCTATGTGAGTCAATTAAAATGACATACAACGTGAATGATGAACTAATTAGAGCTGCCAAAATAAAAAACAAAAAACCCGCTGGGGAAAAAAAAACACAACAAACTTAAAAAGAACCCGTCAATAGTTTTTGCCCCCCTTTCTGAGGACAGAAAAGGTAGTGTAGGGGAGCTGTTTTAGTGCTGTGTCCCTTATTCTGTAAGATGTGTGTTTTCGTGTTTTAATGCTAATTTCGTTTTCGCCAGAAGGTGATTCGGGAGTCCCTTTAGAGGTCCGTTTTTTTTAAAAATCCCCACCCGAGGGGTAGCCCGCCACCTCAATGACAAACCTATTATTTGAATAGGTAGGAAAAAACATTGGAAAAACTGTCAGTGGGGGGAGTTAGCCCTTTTGGTGGGTGGAGTAACACCCGCTCATGATAAAATTTGAGGGGGAAATGCTCTAAAACTGCTGCTCTTACGAATAAGGGCCCGTGCTGGAAAAGCAGGTCTGACTCGCTTGTGCTGTCCTCAGCAAGGGGGGCACAACCTTTGTGACAGGTTCCCTTTAAAGGAACTGCAGCAACTTTGTAATTTGGCCTTCTTTCAATCCATTTGTAGATTCTGGATCAGCTGGGAATTTCATTGACGATCTCTGTTCAGGTGCAGTCCGTCTGCATGAAGTCTTCACAAAGATCGACTTGTGGGGGGCCTATCACTTTTTGTGATGGCCACCTGAGGCAGAAGAAGCGTTCTCCCATTTGAAGTCTGCCTTTGCCTCCACACCCATGCTTTTGCCTCCACAAACATCTTGTCTAGTCCTGACTGTGAGAAGCTTTTCTTCTTTGAAGTGGATGCCTTGTCTGTAGGAGCAGGTGTAGTCCTCACACAGAAAACCTCCAAAGTTAAAACTATTACTTGCAGTTTCTTTTCAAAGACTTTCTTCTCTGTTGAAAGGAATTACACTTTTAAAGGATTAAAAAAATTGCGGCCTTTGTTGGCTTTCGAAGAATGGTGCCATATACTTGAGGGGGTTTTGTGACTCGGCAAACTATTCAAGGCTAAAAAAGCTTTTGTGTCTTAGACAGTAAGCGTTTGAATCCCTGGCAGCCGAGGGCCCTTTTTCTTTTTGATTTCACTTCAGACCGCAGAAAAGAATATCAAGCTGATCCCCTTTCCCCCATCCCTGTGTGGCCTGGGCATAACCACCCCCTCGGAATATTTCCCTCTAAAATCGTTTACGCGATTTGATTTTATGGTTCCCCAGGGAAAACTTTAGTTCCTCCAGCTCTAAGAAAAATAATTTTGAAGGGGGACTTACTTTTATGGTCAGTTCGGGAAACCGGAAACCCTTCCCACTCAAATCCGCCTTTAGTGGTGGCAAGTCTGAGTCATATGTAAGGGATTTTTTCCTTTCCTGTGACATTTTGCCAAACAAGAATCCCCTCAAAAAACCTGCTGGCCTTTGAACCTTTTGCCCATTTTGGTGTCCTTGACCCAAATGTCATGGCTTCATTACTGACCTTTCACCCTCCTGGAATAACACTGTCATCGGGGTGGTTACGGACCAGTTCTTAAAGGTTTTCCACTTCATACCGCTGCCCGGTCTTTCTTCAGCTCCTCAGATTGCTGTCCATTTCTTCCGGCATTTTCTCCGCCTGCATGTACTTCCCCTGAATATTGTCTCAGACTTGAGGGTCCAATTCGTGTCTAAATTCTGGTGTGCACTCTGTTCCTGTCTGCAGGTGGGTGAAATTGGACTTCTCTTCTACAAATCATCCCCAAACCAATGGCCAAGTAGAAAGGGTGAACCACATTCTAATAACCTACTTGTGCCACTTTGCCTCAGCACGCCAGGATGACTGGTTCAACCTTATAACCTTTGCTGAGTTTTCTTAAACTTTTAAGATTCCCATCCCTCGGGAACTCACCCTTTTTTTATAATTTTTGGGTCACCTTTTCCCCCCCTTTTTCTTCTGTCAGCCCTTTCGGATATCTTCGCCGTGGATATTTCATGGCAATTTGGCAAGAGACCAGACAAGCATTACAACAACATTTTCACATGAATTTTATGCAGACAAAAATGAGGGGCCTCCTCCCATCTTTTACTTTAAGGGGTATGGTTGGGTCCCTAGAAGTCGTAACCTAAAGATCCACAGCTTCAAGTTGGTTCCTTGGATTCCTGTGTCCATTCAAGGTCTTCGTGCACAACCCGGGGGGCCCCAAGCTTTACCTGCCCAATCAATTCCTCAAACGCCTTTCCCTTCTCTCTCCTCAAATCTGTATCTTTTGCCCCTTCTTCAAAGGAATTTTCTCCACTATGAAGCCCCACTCTGTAAAGGGTTTTCAAATAAGGGGATTTGGTTAGAAAAACCATTTGGGGGAAACGGCATTTTTCTGAATATGAAGGGATTTGGCTAGAAGAGAGATGTAGGGAACTGGAGGCTAATATTCTGAACCAAGAACGAATTCATGAATTTCTTCAGGCAAGGTGGTGCAACAACACGGTTTTTTGAGGTCGGGCGCCCCTAAAAAAACAAAAATTAACATGATTAAAACCCGCAAAGTTTTCTGAACAAACCACAAGACTTTTGGGATAATGCCTTTTT
>JAODAL010079218.1:0-12651 GCA_025379985.1 Phyllomedusa bahiana | reverse complement strand
CGGGCAGCCGGGTCTTCCCCGTGTTCCTACAAGAAAAACCAAATAAACTGTTGATGCACTGGTACCACCCCTGTTTCCCATACTTTCTCCCCTAATGTCTTGACCTTTGGGTTGGAGGGACACGAGGAACCCAAAACAATTTTTTTGGGGATTGCCCTAGAAAAAAAACCCCGTGGAAAACAGTCCAGCGCTTAACCCGGGGCCCATCCTGGAATCAACATTCCCCACCCCCAAAAGTTACTATGAATATCTTTCCTAGTGACATGATCCGGCCCACTCGGTCTCCTTTACACATGATAACAGCCGCCAAGTGTCTTAAAAAGCAAAGCACTGAAATGCCAAAAAACCCCTTAAATGATCATTTTGATCAGCGAGTGAAAGATATTGGGAAAGGGTTTTACCCCCGGGCCCCTTTTCTTAGAAAAAAGGTTGAAAAATTTGAAAAAATCTGGAAAACCCTGGGATTTTAAATTTTAACCTTCCACCCACCTTGAGGAGGCTCGGTAAGAGGGCTCGAACGGGTTGCCCCCCCCTTGCGGTCCGTACCCAATTTCTATATTTCGAACCGAGAAGGGACGGTCGGGAGCTGTTGTTTTTTTTCTCCGGCAGACCACTTACTAGAGACCCAACACAATAAATCATGTAAGCCCACAGCCCTAAAAAACAGTTCCCCTCCCCTTTCTGTCCCTGTTTTTGCCCCCCCCCTGTCCTTGCTTGTTTTTGTGTTTAATGTCAGGTTTTTTTTTTGTATGTCCCGGATTTAACGCTTACGATTAAAGGTGGATCAGAGGCAGTGGTTAACTCGCCCATAGTTCCCCCGGGGTTTTTTCCTGCCTCCCCGAATTTTAAAGCAAAACCCCTACTTAGAAAAGCAGTGCATTTTGCTATGTCTTTTCACTTCGAAGGTTTTCTTATGTGGGGAGTTTGTCTTTGCTGCTTATTTTACCCCCTATACATGATGTTTTATATTGTTAATTTTTTTATAGATGAAAACTTAATAAAAAACACAGTTATAAAAAAAAAAAGCTGGAGGCTTCCTTCCCCGGGGCCCGCATTACCTGCGACTTGCGGGTATACCAGGGGAAACCCTTTTTTGTGGGGTTAGGTAGACACCTTTAGAACTGGCCCCCGCCACATCACACCCCCCTGTAGGCCCCTCGATTCCCCAGTTCCCACAACGGAATGGGAGGGACAAATTGTTGCTAGGGGGAACCAATCGCTCCGAGGGAACTTATTGACGACAAATCTTGGATTGCTACAATCCCCAGAAACCGCACCCGCACCATTTGTGCTACTCCCGCCATAACCTCTAGGGACAGACCTGCAATTGCACGTTTCCATCCCGTACACACAGTGTGCGGGGGCACGGGTTTTCAAGTTTATGACTGGTCCCAGACACCTCACACACCTGCCTGGGAAATCAATCAGGAGTTTTTTCCAGTAAGAGATGCAGAGGGAACCCGTTGCTATGGCAACCGCAGTAGATCCACCTGACATCATTTTGGTAACACATTTTCCACGGGGGCATCCCCCAAACAAAACACACATCCTTTTGCACAACTCTTAGCACTCAAAACCCCCAAAACCTCTAGGGGCGCACTTAGGGCCTTCTGCCCTATGCAACTCTAGTGCTTGTTCACACAGGGCCTCTCCGACTACATCCTGCTTTTGTTTTTAGCACCCTTTTTTAAAAAACTTGGCCATTCCTGCAGCTGACTCTGGGACCCATCCCCCCCCTCCCCTTCCCTCAGGAAATTGGGATTGGGGATTTTTTAAAAAGGCCATTTTTCTCCCTATTAAAAATTCTCAGCGCCCACCGTTCAATGATCACAAAAATAAAGTCCAAAAGATTTCTAAAGTCCGGGACCCCCAACACCCCTCACTGCTCTTGGGGATTTGGTTCTACTGGGCAAAGTTTTGGGCACCCATTTTACCATACCCGGGTGCAGGGGAAATTTTTCCAAAGGGAAAAATCCCCTTGTTTGGGCCTGACTCTCCGCCGTTCCCCAAACCGGCCCAAAAAAAAAGGGGAAAGTAAATAGCCCGGGAATGAACTCCACCTCCCAAACTTTTCAATCCCTGAAGCAGAGGGTTCCACATTTCCCCAGAGGGTTTCACAAAACGTTTTGGTCACAGCCCTTACCGGGCACCGGGTCGGGTTTTAAAAAGGGGGTTTTAGGAGTCGGGGTGCACCTGGGCCCCTGTGGGCAGTCCGTTTCCACCATTAGGGGGGAACCACCCCCCAGAAACCTCCAGGGTTCTTGGGAAACCCCTTTGGCTGGCCCTCAGCGCTGCTCTCCGTCGATGAGACGGGGTGCCTTTGGGTTAACGACCATCTCCATGAACCTCTGCCCGCTCCTTCCTTTTCCGGGGGAACCCCTTTGTGGGCGGGGGGATACCTCGGGGCCTTTTTTCTGCTGGACGGGGGGCCATTTCCTTCTTCGGTTAAATTTTTAAAACCCCATCACCACCAAATCCTATTTTTAAAACTTTTAAGGTAGCGGGTTTTCCCTAAAGGGGGCAAGCCACAATAAGCCCCCTCTGGGGTTTTCCCGTAAAACAGGGCCCCCGGGGCATTACCCCCTTGTCTGGGGCAGCCCTCTGGCGGACAGCAACCGCTCAAAGGCCCCCCAAGGGTTTAGGCCACTATGTTTTCCCCCCAGCAGTCATTTTCCGCATTGGGCCGTGCTTACCCATGGCAAAAAGGGAAAAAAAAAAACCAGCACATTTCCTTTCCCACTACAGAAACTCAGTCTTTTGCGGGGGGTGTCTTTCACTTTGAGAAAACACTTTTTCACAATTGGGGGCCCCCAACCCTTTTTAAATCTTGCTCCCCAGCACCACTTGCGGTTTTTCAAAAAACTCCATTTCGGGGAAACCACGTCTTGTGCCCCCTTTTCCCGGGCCAACGCCCCAAACCCTTTTCCCCCCATTTCGGGGCCCTTTCCCCGAAAATGCTCCAAAAATTTGTAAGACCACCCCTCGCCCCAACCCCGCCATTTTGGACATTTTCCCTCGGGGGGTTTTCCCAGTTTGGGCGGTTCGTCGCTTTGGTAAGCAGAATGGAACATGACCCAGGTTTTTCCGTTTAACCACTACCCCCCTCAGCCCGCTTTTTTAAGGTCCAGGGATTCAGAACACAAAATAAAACAAAAACCTCGGCCGTCTAGCCCCTGACTACACATTAACTGCATCCCTCCCCCACCCTGGCCTAAGCCTACTGCAAAAGCACCACCAACACTTGTACCAGCCTCCATGGGATACAGGCCCTCAAAGGCAGCCAAACCCGCTTTCCCAAGCCTGGGGGGGAAAAAGCCCCTCTCACCAGCTCCACTGCTGCTCCCAAATTGCAGCTCCACACCCCCCGATTCCTGGGGAGCCAAAGGGTTTTTTATTTGCCATGCCGGGCTGGCCCAAAAACCCGACCCTGGAAACTGGGGATTGGACCGGGGGAAAAGCCCCAAACCCCCCCATCTGCAGCTGTTCCGGGGGGAAACCAACCCAAAAATTTGGGTGGGCAAATTTGCCAAAGCTACATAAAAGCTGCAGCAACCTAGTATTGCTGACAGAAAAAAATTGGCTTTTTTTTTTTCCCCCCCCAAGAGCCGTTTGGTGGCCCCGTCTCTACCGACACAACTCCAAACCCCGGGGGCTAGACAGGCAACTATCTTTTACTTTTGTCACAATATATATAAATATATTTTTTATATATATATATTTATTTTATATATATATTTTATTATATATATACACACACCCCACACCAAACTTGTTAATTTTGGGATTGGGGTTTGGTACAATATAGCAGCGCTGTCTATAATTTACATTGGGTTTTTTTGTTTACAATTTTTAGCACTGGGTTTTGTAAGTGTTTCTTTTTCGTGTATGTCTGTTTCCCCCCCATATCCATTAAAATAATTTTGGCGACCCCCCGTAGGAAAATGATCCAGCCCTCCATGTCCTGAGCACATTTCTAGGACCTACTCAGGTTGCTTAACACAATATCATCTTCTATAGTGGTCTAAGGAGTGTTCCTAAAAGTCAGGGATGTTACAGTCTATAAGTCTGAGCTCTATCCAGTCTAGCACCACCTTTCAGTTGTATCATTTGCAGCTGCACATTTGGACGAACTGTGAACATTCGCATTTATATCTGTATTTTACATATCTGTTTAGCAGATGCATTGTGACTAATGTGCAGGTGGATGTACGTACCAGTATTAAATTGCTTAGGCAACAAAAGTTCAGGAGTTTTTTTTTCCCTGGGTGAGATGCTTAATAAACCAGATGCTTTTTCCAGACCTGGCAATGAGGCCTTTCTGTGTAATGGTAATGGGTATTACTTCTAGCTAAGTGCAAAAGTTCAGTAAAACATTATAGCAAACTATCAATAATTATCTCAGACCGGGGTTATGGAAAATGAAGAAATATGCAGTATGTAACCTGTATCAATGTAAATGTCCAGCTGTGATGCCCAAAGGAATGCATATCTAGTACTGGAAATGGAATCACCCAAAGAATGCCACCTACAATAGTTGCAGCAACAGGGTCTATAGCACAGTGCAACGAGCACTCCTCTGCCTGAACATACCTAAAGTCTGGGGCACCCAATGTCCTGTTTGCAGACAGGCTACTATCACACATTGTTTATGCATTCAAAGTTAAAGAAGTTTTATAATAGCTGAAAAACTTTTTCCAAATTCTTACACTGTGAATCTAAAAGTCTGTCTCATACTATAAATATTTTTCACAGTTTTAGCACTTGCAGCGTCTGGGTCCACTGTTTCTTCTTAAAGGGATGGTCCAGTGGAAAAAAGCTATTTTCTAAATAATATATGTTCCATAAATTAGGACTGTTGTAGTGCACTTTTCATAAATCAGCTGTTGGATGTTGGAGGATATGTATGAAAACTGTCTAGGTCTTAGATTTTCTTTGTTGCCCATAGCAACCAATCAGCACTCCCCTTTCATTTTTCTAGAGCACTACATGAGATGAAAAGAGAGCTCTGATTGGTTGCTATGGGCGACAAAGAAAGTCTTAGAACTAGACAGTTTAAATACATGAAGCCCTGTGTTTATCGACACACCGGAAACATGATGGAGGAAACAAGACTTGTGCACTGTCACTGAGGTTTGAAGGGAAAAAATGCACAAAGCACAGCAAAGGATCTTGGGGTTTGCGGTGTTATAGGGTAAAGGGAAACAGCTTTCAAAAAAGAAATGCTGCTGCTCAGCTGCAGAGAAGGGAGGCTACATGCAGGACAGGAAACGCATACATGAGCACAGAAAACATCATGAGGAAATAAACACAGACAACTGGTGGCAGATACTTTGGGCCACATGTAGAAAAAATTTTTTTTTAGGTCAAAAAAACACTTTTTTGCCATGAAAACCTAAAAAATTGAGTTTAGACAAAGGGCAGGGTTCACAGGGCTTATTCAAGCCGAAAAAAATTGGGGACGGTTTTCCCGGGCCGGGCGGGGGGGGGGGCGGGGGGGGGGGGTGGCTGCTCGCCGGCCCCATAGACATGCATTATCCATGCGGTATTCGGGGGTTATGTGCATGCCGAGGGGGGAGAGAGACAGAATACAATTCTTTTTGAAACAAGGATTCCCGTCGAACCCTTGCCGGTTTTTCAGCAGCGGCAGCAAAACGGGGGGAATCCGTCCCCGAAATAAGCCGTGTGAACGGCCTCAAACAGTTTTCATACATGTGGCCCTTTGTTCTTAATTAAACATCAAAACAAATGGATAGTGTCCTATTGTTTTATATTGGAATGTGCACCATAAGTGCATGCATATGGTGTGTGTTATTTTTGTTGTTTTTATAATTTTAATTTGATATTTAAAATGGCATGTATTTTTTAGGCTAGGTACACATCACATCTTTTGTGATGTCCATTTAGTGAGTACGGCGGGGAATGTTTTCCAAATATAACAAAAGGTATCCTTTGGGATTAAATGGCCTGACGGAGGACGGTATGCATTTGTATAAAGCAAAACAACAGTACTGGAATTCTGTAAAAATAAAAATAAAAATGTTCAGGGTGACATGTATGAACGGGTTTCAGGCCCCTACAGGGCAGCCCCCTTCATACATGTTTTTAAACCGCAACCTTTTTGGAAAATTACTAGCGCCCGCGGGCCCCATGTAATGCGTCGGATTCAGGGAGGGGTTGGGGGGCACTAGAAACCGTTTGCCAGGGCCTCTCTTTCCTTGGGCCCGGGAGGCCGTGCCCCGGGGGGCCCCCGAGCCCAGGGGGGCCCCTGGGGCCCGGGCGGTGCGCCCGTCCCAATGGATTTTACCACCGCCGCCCGCAGCTCAAACGCCTTTCCCCCCCTTGGGCTTGTTACTTGTCCCGGTGCGCAGGGGGGGGCGGTGCGGGCTGCGGGGTCGAGGCAGGGGGCCCCCCGCTAGCCGTTGCGTTTCATTACACGGGAGGCTGGGCGGCGCCCGCCTTTTTTACAAGGGGGCCGCCCCCGCCCCCGCTTTGAACGTAAAAAACTGGCGCGGCAATTGCTTTGGTGCCCAGGGCGGCCGGGAGGAGTTTTTTTTTTTTTTTTTACTTTTTTTTCCCTTTGCCCCGGAGCGCCCCCCCCCCCCCCCGAGCGGTCGGCGGAGGCGGGGGGGGGGGGGGGGGGGTTGGGGTCTGCGTCCGGTGACCCCCCTTTTACATTGGTGCAGGGGTATGAGAGGGAGGGGAGCGCGCAGGCCCGCCCTCTCCCCGCCCAGCACAGCGCAGTTAAAGGAAGTGGGGCAGCAGACCCGGGTTGCCCCCCCCTTCTTCCCTCCCAAGGACGGAAAGAGGGGAAGATTTCCCGGACACAGGTAAGTGGGGGGTGAGGGGGGGGGGGGCTGAATACATTTTTATGGGGGGGCTGGATCTTTTGGGGGGGGTTAAATACATTGTTCTGGGGGGGTTAAATACATTGTGCTGGGGGGCAATACATTGTTCTGGGGGGGTAATAATTGTTTGGGGGGGGGGATACTTTGTGGGGGGGGGCTGAATACTTGTGGGGGGGGGCTGAAAAATTTTTGTGGGGGGGGGTGGATACATTGATATGGGGGGGGGGGTACTTGTGCTGGGGGGGGTGGATACAGTGTGCGGGGGGGGGGTGAATAAATTTTTGGGGGGGGGGGGGCCCTGAATACATTGTGCTGGGGGGGCTGGATACTTTGTGTAGGGGGGGCTGAATACATTGTTCTGGGGGGGGTGGATACATTGTGCTGGGGGGGTTGAATACATTGTGTGGGGGGGAGTTGAATACATTGTGTGGGGGGGTAAAAATGTGCGGGGGGGGGCTGAATTAATGTGCTGGGGGATGAATAATGTGCGGGGGGGCTGAATACTGGTGGGGGGGTGTACATGTGGGGGGGGTTGAATAATTGTGTGGGGGGGGGTTTTAATAATGGTGGGTGGGGGAATACATTGTGGGGGGGCGAATAATGTGCTGGGGGGTAAATACATTGTCGGGGGGGGGTGAAAAATTTTGTGGGGGGGGGGTGAATAAATTGTGCGGGGGGGTTAAAATACAAGGTGTGGGGGGGGGGTGAACAATTGTGCTGGTGGGGCTGAATACTTGTGTTGGGGGGCTGATACTGTGCTGGGGGGGTGAATACATTGTGGGGGGGTAATAATTGCTGGGGAGACTGAAACATGTGCTGGGGGGGCAAATACATTTGCGGGGGGGGGCTGAATCTTGTGCTGGGGGGGGTTGAACACATTGGGGTGGGGGGGGTTGAACACATTGGTGGGGGGGGGGGTTAAAACATGGTGGGGGGGGTTGAATAATTGTGAGGGGGGGCTGAATACATTGGGGGGGGGGTGAATACATGTGGGGGGGGGGCTGAAAATGTGCGGGGGGGGTTTTGAATCATTGTGCGGGGGGGTGGGGAATACATGTGGGGTGGGGCTAAATACATGTGCGGGGGGGGCTTAATACATGTTGGGGGGGGCTGAATATATGTGGGGGGGGGCTGATAATGTGCGGGGGGGGAAAATACATGTGCGGGGGGGGTGAATCATGTGTGGGGGGGCTGAATAATTTGGGGGGGGGGTAAAATGTGTGGGGGGGCTAATAATTGGGGGGGGGGTTTGAATAATTGTTTGGGGGGTTAATACATGGTGTGGGTGGGGTGAATAAGGGTTTGGGGGGCTAAATTAATGTGCTGGGGGGGCTGAACATGTGGGGGGTGGTTTTATACAGGGGGGGGGGTTAATCAGGGTTGGGTGGGGGGGAATAATGTGCTGGGGGGAGGGTGGAACGAGGGTTTTAAAGGAAAACCTTTCCCTGTTTATCCACCTGTGGGTTGGGTAAAAGCCTATCCTGTTTTATCCTACCTGTGGGTGGTATCTAAGCCTACCTGGTTACCCCACCTGCTGGCGTTGGGTATCTAAGCTATCCTGTGTTACCCTACCTGTGGCGCTGTGTATCTAACCCTATCCTGTGTTATCCTTCTGTAGCTTTGAGTATCTAAGCCTACCCCGGTTTTATCCCCCCTGCTGGCGTGTGTATCAACCCTTTCCCTGTGTTATCCTTTTGCTGGGTTGAGTACTAACCTTCCTTTTTTCCCTCCTGCTGGTGTTGAGAAAAACCCTTCCGTTTTATCCTACCGGGGCTTTGGGGTATCTAAGCTATTTGTTATCCTACCTGTTTTCGGGCATCTTGATTCACTGTCCCCCCCCCATATGACCATGTCTTGTCTTGTCCCCAAAGTTTGGCCATGTCACAGTGACATGGCCAAATGAGTGGGGGCATTGATTGGGCATAGGGGGGGGGACGGACTTGGCCAATGGGTGGGGGCGGCTTGGCCATATGGGGGGGGGACAGTGACAGGGGCCAAATGAGGGGGGGCAGTGTTTGGGCCATATGGGTGGGGGGCAGTGACCGGCCATGGGGTGGGGGACAGTGCAGGCAAGGGGTGGGGACAGTAAGGGGCCAAATGGGGGGGGGACAGTGACATGGCCATATGGGGGGGGGGGACAGTGAATGGCATAGGGTGGGGGACAGTGACAGGGCCCAAAGAGGGGGGGGACGTGACACGGCCAAGGGGTGGGGGACGTACATGGCCAAATGATGGGGGAAGAGCCGGGCATAGGGGTGGGGGACGTGAAGGGGCCAAATGATGGGGGACGTGACACGGCCATAGGGTGGGGGACAGTGACAGGGCCAAATGGGGGGGGGACAGTGCCCCGGCTATGGGGGGGGGGCTTTCAGGCCCAAATAGTGGGGGGGCAGTGACATGGCCAAATGAGGGGGGGACGGACAGGCCAAAAAAGGGTGGGGGACAGTGAAGGGCCATTGGGGGGGGGCAGTGAAGGGCCTATGGGGGGGGACAGTGATTTGGCCCAAATGGGTTGGGGACAGTGAAGGGTAGGATGCGGCTGCCAAAAGAAAGTTAATGACTTATTGTCCCCAAGGGCAGCCCACCAGCAGCCCCAATTTTTAAAAATTTACGTGGTTGGCCCCCTCCATGCGGGGAATTAATTAAATTTGGGTGCGCTGGTCTGGTTGGGGGGGCCCATGAAGCTTGCCCAGGGGGCCCTTAAAGGGTTTAAAACGGCCTGCCCTAGCAAAGTAATATTTTTGTTTGCTTGGATTTAAAGAGTTGTGCGCATAGCACCCTTTCATTTTTTCCCGACCCCTAATAAATTAAAAACCCAAAATTTACAGAAAATAAAAGAACATCAAAAGGCACTTTGGAAATTTTTGGGAAAAAAATTTTGCTGTCAGGATATATGAAAATTATTGAGGTTCAATGTTTTTACTGAGCCAAAAATGGCCCCAGCGCTGAATGCGCCTGATTATGACCCCCGTAGAGCGGTTCATAAATAGGGGACTTCTTTTCCTCTATTTTTGCATGAAAATTTGGCGTTAACACGCCAAAGTTCATGCATGTCGCCCTCAATGTATAATATTTTTTTAATAATGGGACCTATGAGTGACAGATGCCAATAGAGTAGCAGTAGCCTGACACATACATCAAATGAAGGTAAGAAACGTGATCCTTTGCTTAGCCATCCTTTTTGTGCGGTGATACTAGCCCTTGGCTAGCCACTTAAAGGGGTGTTCCCATGAGCGTACTTTCGCATTACAGGTAGGCTCATAGCTAGCTTCAAGCCAACCATGTCAAAGAACGAAGAGGCTGACACTCTCGCCTCTGAGACCCTGGATGTAAGTGTATCATAATCACTTATTCAGTCTGGCGAGCACCTATGTAGAACTGGTATCTAACTGTAATGGGAATAATATTGGTCTCAGTGTACAGGTTTATATTACGGAACAGTATGATGGTAGAATTGTTATGTTGTCATGATGTGTCATTAGTATTTGGACTCTTGTATAGTGGGATTATTGGTGATATGGGCCTTGGTATACTGTTTTTTTCCAGTTAGAGTATGGTGATAATATTTGCTCCTTTTATAGTATTGTCATTTGATGACCTTATGACTATTATTTAAAGGAATCATATATAAAAAACATTCTTTTGAACATATTTTATTAATTTTCCATATGGTAACATTACAAGACAGGGTTGCAGTACATCAATGTAAAGTCATTCCATCAACAGAAATATCATGGCATATGTGTTTGTATCTATATCTGAATAATAAAGATCACTAAAAATAGCAATTAGATTTGTCCATGTGTCTAAGTTGGAGAGTTGACCTCTGGCAAGACGTCTCCTTCCTTCTCTGATATTTTAGCTGTTCGTGAACATAATGCATGGCTTTCCAGAGATTAAAAATATAAAGTAGAATTGCAATATAACAATGAGAGATACTTCAAAAGTCATACACCATGTGTCAGGTGTGTAAATCTGTATAATAGAGAGCCATGCAAACAAACATCTTCCGCAAAGAATGTATTGTACGTGCGGGGGGACGATGCGTAATCCATAGCTCTCTATGAGAGCTGTGAATTACTGTAATTGCAGCGCACACTTCGCCGCATGTAACGCGAAATCCGCGCCAAAAAAAGCCGTGTGAACATACCCTTAGAGTGCCGTATTCCAACACATGGAACGTCCCTCAAACCCCCCCCCCCCTCACACACAACGACTCACAGTCACCAGAGTGGCCAATGGGCTGGTAAGTGGTGCTCCGGATCAGTGTGCCCTCAGAGGAAGCTAGGGAGTGCCCCTCTTATGTACAATTTGAAACCTGTCTCAGGATCTATTTGTGATGTGGGTAAAAAAAAAACTCAAAGCCGCACTGCATAAACTCCGACATTTAAAAGACTATTATATTGGGCTGGACCGTCTAAGTATGGACAAACTAGCTTGATAACCCTCTATTAGTCTTGGCCTTAAACTATGCTGAAGAATCTGTTAGGAGAAGGTGTTTCCGGAGAAATTCTGAGTCTCCCTAGTGTGCCTGCAAGTGCTGCTTTTAAATACCAACTGGAGGCTCCATAACTCGAGAGATTTCTGACATAATTTTTGTCATAAATGTTTGCCAGTTTTCAACAAATCTGCGAGTCTTTCATACGTTCTGTAATTAATTTTTCCATATGCAGATAAGCTTTGACGTGACTAAGTACCATATCTAGAGAGGCTATGTTAGTGTCCAACCAATTCTCCAGGAGACACCTCTAAGCTCCCAACATTAGTACATGTACAAAACGAGAATTCACTCCCAACGATGGCATGTTATGAAACAATATAACCTCTGGTTTGAGCTCCAAGCTTATTCCTCCTGTTCTGCATAATAAATTCAATAATTGTTTCCAAAAATCCTGGGTAACTGAGCAATGCCACATCCCAAGTGTCATGTCTGTTCCATGAATCATGCATTTTGGGCAGGCTGTCAATCTGTCGGGGCTAAAAAATGAGGAGGGATGTTAACTCTATGTATCGCCTTGTGTATAAAGCCAAACTGCGTTTCCTTCCACTTTTCACAGGTTATCATTTTATTGATCATGGTCCATCCATCCAGTATCACAGACTGAATGTCTGGTATGTTAAACTTTTTCTCCCAATATTTAAAGAGCGATCCCTCTGTAGATTTAATCTGGGTTCCCGTAGCGTTTTATATAAGACTAATAACGGATGTGTGCCTTCGGAATCTGACATGAACTCATTTAACATATTACCGCTAAGTATCCCTTTTGCTTGTTGTATCCTAGATTTTAAAAATTTCGTAGTCTGTCCATAAGACAGGAAGTGTGTGGCTGGAATGTCATGCAGGGATCTAAATGACTGTGTCAAGATGATTAAAATCAGGTGTGGAAATTATCTTTGTTCCATTCCTTATCCAATTAAATGCCTCCTCCGAATTATATTATTATTATTGCTGCCGGCAGCCAGAGCTCGAGAAACATGACCCACACACTTTGGCTGGGACATGAAATCTGCTTTAATCACAGTAAATTACATTCCAATAGAACTTTTTTAATCACATGACTATTTTATCACTACATGATTGGTTAATTGACGGTCACTAAGAGACAAGTTATAATTTGCATGTACGTATGAAGCATTAGCTGATATGACACATTCGCAAACTCTCCTCTATCATCTGGGGGGAGAAGGAAAGCCTTGACTTTCTTGCTTCTAGCAGCCAATGCATCTGTCTCAAGGAAAGCTGTGTGAGAGATATCTGATACTTCGATAAGGATGTATAGCAGTGAAGAGGATACAATACACAAAA
>JAODAL010079217.1:0-12652 GCA_025379985.1 Phyllomedusa bahiana | reverse complement strand
CCCCAAGGGGAATCTTCCCACTGGTGAGCCCCAAGAATCACCCCCACTGGTGGGTCCCAAGAATATCTCCCACTGGTGGGTCCCAGAATCATTTCCACTGGTGGGTACCAAGAATACCTCCACTGGTGGGCCTCAAAAATCACCTCCACTGGTGGGTCCCAAGAATCCATCTCCACTGGTGGGTACAGAAATCACCCCAAACTGGTGGCCCCCAAGAACCATCTCCACTGGTGGTCCCCAAGAATCCTCTCCACTGGTGGCCCCAAGAATCCTCTCCATGGGGGGCCCCAAAGAATCAGCTCCATGGTGGGCCCCAAGAATCACCTCCACTGGTGGGCCCAAGAATCACCTCCACTGGTGGGCCCCATGAATCATCTCCACTGGTGGGCCCCAAGAACAATATACACTGGTGGGCCCCAAAAATCATCTCCACTGGTGGGTCCCAAAAATCATCTCCACTGGTGGCCCCAAGAATCCTCTCCACTGGTGGCCCCAAGAACAGCTCCACTGGTGGCCCCCAAGAACCCACCCCACTGGTGGGCCCCAAGAATCCTCTCCACTGGTGGGCCCCAAGAACAATCTCCCCTGGTGGCCCCCAAGAATCCTCTCCACTGGTGGGCCCCAAGAATCATCTCCACTGGTGGCCCCAAGAAACATTTTGAATTACAAAAAAACTCAAGCCTAACATATGATGGGGAAAAAAATTAAATCGTGAAAAACTGTTTTTTATTTTTTTTACTATTTTCCCTCCCATTTACAAAAAAATAATAAAGGAACATAAAAATAAACCTAATCACAAAAAATGGCGAAAAAAGTATTAGGATAACCAAGAAAGCGTTATAGCATTTAAACCCATTTGTACGAAGGAAAAGAAAAATGGCCCATTGAGGAAGGAGGGTGCATGGCCCGGACAGGAAGGAGGGTGCACGGCCAAGGCAGGAAGGAGGGTGCACGGCCCTGGCAGGAAGGAGGGTGCATGGCCCGGGCAGGAAGGAGGGTGCATGGCCCGGGCAGGAAGGAGGGTGCACGGCCCAGGCAAGAAGGAGGGTGCACGGCTCAGGCAGGAAGGAGGGTGCACGGCCTAGGCAGGAAGGAGGGTGCACGGCCCAGGCAGGAAGGAGGGTGCACGGCCCTAGGCAGGAAGGAGGGTGAAAGGCCCAGGCGGAAGGAGGGTGACAGCCCGGGCAGGAAGGAGGGTGCATGGCCCGGCCCGGAAGGAGGGTGCAGGGCCCAGGCAAGAAGGAGGGTGCACGGCCTGGGCAGGAAGGAGGGTGCACCGGTTTGCGGGCAGGAAGGAGGGTGCACGGCCCTGGCAGGAAGGAGGGTGCACGGCCCGGGCAGGAAGGAGGGTGCACGGCCCGGGCAGGAAGGAGGGTGCACGGCCCGGGCAGGAAGGAGGGTGCACGGTGCGGGCAGGAAGGAGGGTGCACGGCCCAGGCAGGAAGGAGGGTGCACGGCCCGGGCAGGAAGGAGGGTGCACGGTGCGGGCAGGAAGGAGGGTGCACGGTGCGGGCAGGAAGGAGGGTGCACGGCCCTGGCAGGAAGGAGGGTGCACGGCCCGGGCAGGAAGGAGGGTGCACGGTGCGGGCAGGAACTGGTTAAATAGGGGGCTGTTGCTTATTTTGCCCATAATCTAATTTTTGTTTTAGTGATGAAAGCAGAAGGTTGTTGAAGAGGAATGTTGCAGATAAAGGGAGGAACGAAGCTCCCAAACCATCTGTGCCGCCGGCTGCTCGCCCGCACATTACATCAATGGTCTCCAAGCAAAAATAACTGCAAAATCGTTCAGATTCGCCCCCGGTAAAGAAGCCGAGAATGTCCTCAATAAAACTGCGCGGAGCCGCTCTCGGCCAGACGGCTGCATTTCATGGAAGACGACGCGTCCAGGTGATTGTAACGCGCGGCCTCACGGCTTCTGTAGCCTCATGTAAGACTAGAATTACAGGGCACAGACGGCGACATAGATTCACTGCAGGCAAGAAAAACCCTCGACAGTTCCCAAAATGCCCAGAATTTATTCTCTATATATTTGTAGTTCACAAAATGAAAGGAGACGGAGAGGAGGATGATGGGAAGCTCCAGCCAAACCTGTGAATGTCATAGGGGGCTATATACAGTGCACTCACCGGGGCTATATACAGTGCTCTCACCGGGGCTATATACAATGCACTCACCGGGATTATATACAGTGCACTCACCGGGGTTATATACAGTGCACTCACCGGGGTTATATACAGTGCACTCACTGGGACTATATACAGTGCACTCACTGGGACTATATACAGTGCACTCACCGGGATTATATACAGTGCACTCACCGGGGTTATATACACTGCACTCACCGGGGCTATATACAATGCACTCATCGGGACTATATACTGTGCTCTCACCGGGACTATATACAGTGCTCTCACCAAGGTTATATACACTGCACTCACTGGGGCTATATACAGTGCACTCACCGGGGGTTATATACAGTGCACTCACGGGGTTTATAACAGTGCATCACGGGGTATATACAGTGCACCCCCGGATTAAAAGGCCTCCGGGGGTTAAAACATCTTCACGGGTATTTACAGTGCTCCCCGGGATATACAGTAAATCCGGGGATAAATTACATGCACTCCCGGGGATTAATATACAGTCACCCCACGGGGCTATATAAAATACGTCACCGGGTATTACAGACAGCCGGGTTATAAAGTGCACTCCCCGGGGATATTACAGTGCACTCACTGGGACTATATACAGTGCACTCACCGGGTTTATATACAGTGCACTCACCGAGGTTATATACAGTGCACTCACCGGGATTATATACAGTGCACTCACCGGGATTATATACAGTGCACTCACCGGGGTTATATACAGTGCACTCACTGGGGTTATATACAGTGCACTACTGGGGACTAATACAGTGGCTCTCACCGAGGTTATATACACTGCACTCATGGGGCTATATACAGTGCACTTACCGAGACTATATACAGTGCTCTCATCAGCGCTATATACAGTGCTCTCACCGGGACTATATACAGTGCACTCACCGGGGCTATATACAGTGCACTCACCGGGGTTATATACAGTGCAGTCACCGGGGCCATGTACAGTGCACTCACCGGGCCAAGTACAGTGCACTCACCGGGGCTATATATAGTGCACTCACCGGGCATGTAACAGTGCATAAACCGGGGCTATATATAGTGCACTCACTGTGGCTATATACAGTGCACTCACCGGGGCTATATATAGTGCACTCACTGTGGCTATATACAGTACAATCACCGGGGATATATACAGTGCACTCACCGGGGTTATATACAGTGCACTCACCGGGGATATATACAGTACAGTCAGCGGGGATATATACAGTGCACTCACCAGGGATATATACAGTGCACTCACCGGGGCTATAACAGTACAGTCAGGGGGGGTATTTTACAGTGCAGTCAACGGGATATACATACAATCACCGGGGATATATACAGTGCACTCACCGGGGCTATATACAGTGCACTCACCGGGGCTATATACAGTTCAGTCACCGGGCTTATTCGTACAGTTCACGGGGTATATTTCAGTGCACTCACCGGGGATATATACAGTGCACTCACCGGGGATATATACAGTGCACTCACCGGGGATATATACAGTTCACTCACCGGGGATATATACAGTGCAGTCACCAGGGATATATACAGTACATCCCCGGGGAGGTTTTTTATTACATGCACTCACTGGGCTATTTACAGTGCCCCCCCCAGTTAAAACCCTGCCCGGGATATATACAGTCCCTTCATTCATCGGGCTCCTAGCTATTACAGTGCTCTAAACGGGGACTATATACAGTGCACTCACCGGGGCTATATACAGTGCAGTCACCGGGGTTATATACAGTGCAGTCACCGGGGCCATGTACAGTGCACTCACCGGGGCTATATATAGGGCACTCACCGGGGTTATATACAGTGCACTCACCGGGTCAAGTACAGTGCACTCACCGGGGCTATATATAGTGCACTCACTGTGGCTATATACAGTGCACTCACCGGGGCTATATACAGTGCACTCACTGTGGCTATATACAGTGCACTCACTGGGGATATATACAGTGCACTCACCGGGGTTATATACAGTGCACTCACCGGGGATATATACAGTGCAGTCAGCGGGGATATATACAGTGCAGTCACCAGGGATATATACAGTGCACTCACCGGGGCTATATACAGTACAGTCAGCAGGGATATATACAGTGCAGTCACCAGGGATATACAGTACAATCACCGGGGATATATACAGTGCACTCACCGGGGCTATATACAGTGCACTCCCCGGGGCTATATACAGTTCAGTCACCGGGGCTAGATACAGTGCAGTCACCGGGGCTATATACAGTGCACTCACCGGGGATATATACAGTGCAGTCACCAGGGATATATACAGTGCACTCACCGGGGATATATACAGTGCACTCACCGGGGATATATACAGTGCAGTCACCAGGGATATATACAGTACAATCACCGGGGATATATACAGTGCACTCACCGGGGTTATATACAGTGCACTCACCGGGACTATATACAGTGCTCTCATCAGCGCTATATACAGTGCTCTCACCGGGACTATATACAGTGCATCACGTACACCTCAGGGATATATACAGTGCAGTCACCGGGGTTATATACAGTGCAGTCACCGGGGCCATGTACAGTGCACTCACCGGGGCTATATATAGTGCACTCACCGGGGTTATATACAGTGCACTCACCGGGCCAAGTACAGTGCACTCACCGGGGTTATTTACGTGCATCACCGGGGTTTTTTACAGTGCAGTCACCAGGGATTATACAGTAAAAATTCCGGGGAAATTATGTTACAGTGCACTCCCGGGGATATTACAGTCCCAGCCCACCAGAGATATATACAGTACAACCCCCCCGGGGATATATACGTGCACTCCCCGGGGGTTTTAATACAGGGCACTACCGGGGTTTATTTACAGTTCCCAAGTCCCCGGGACTATAACAGTAAAAACTCACCGGGGAAATATACAGTGCCCCTAAACGGGGGATATTTTTCCAGTGCTCATTGGGGGATATTTTACATTGCACTTACTGGAAATATTTTAACAGTCCCTTCCCCGGGGTTTATTTTACGTGCCCCCTTAAAGGGGAAATATATACGTGCGGGTTCCCCGGGGAAAAAATTATATACAGTGCATTCCCCGGGGCTTTATACAGTGAAATCCCCGGGGGGGGTTTTAATACATTTGCCCCTCATTGGGGATGGGAAAAATCGTAATTTGGGGATAAATAGGGGATAGATACCTGTGCACCTCCCCGGGGGAACTATATACAGTGAGTCCCGGGGGTTATATACATTTGGCAGTCCCCGGGACTTATACAGGCAGTCCCCCCGGGGTTTTTTTTAAAAAACAGTGCACTAAACCGGGGCTATATACAGTGCCCCTCCCGGGGCTTTTTCCAAGTGAACTCACCGGGGTTATATATAGTGCACTCACCGGGGTTATATATAGTGCACTCACCGGGGTTATATATAGTGCACTCACTGGGGTTATATATAGTGCACTCACCGGGGTTATATAAAGTGCAGTCACCGGGGTTATATACAGTGCACTCACCGGGGTTATATACAGTGCTCTCACCGGGGTTATATACAGTGCTCTCACCGGGACTATATACAGTGCACTCACCGGGGCTATATACAGTGAACTCACCGGGGTTAGATATAGTGCACTCACCGGGGTTATATATAGTGCACTCACTGGGGTTATATATAGTGCACTCACCGGGGTTATATATAGTGCAGTCACCGAGACTATATACAGTGCACTCACCGAGACTATATACAGTGCTCTCACCGGGGTTATATACAGTGCACGCACCGTGAAATGACCAGAAAGCGTGAAACAGTATTTAATGATATGAGAAAGGAGAACGCGCTCGGCCATCGTCTCCAGGACACAGAGGCGGGAGCGCGCCCGGAGTCTGTCACAGCCAAGGTTACAGGGAGGCGGCTGAAGGATTAATACAGACAGGATCCAAATCTAACAAAATAAGCAAAGGGGGGGGAGAGGTACCTACAGCGAGTGATGTGGAAACTACTGATACCGAAGCGTCTGCAGCAATGACGTCCACGGGAGCAACGGCGAGACTGGAGCCTGAGCCGATCCATGATGACCTCCCCCCCAGAGCCTGAGCCGATCCATGATGACCCCCCCCGGTGCCAGAGCCGATCCATGATGACCTCCCCCCCCGGAGCCAGAGCTGATCCATGATGACCCCCCCCCCCCCCGGTGCCAGAGCCGATCCATGATGACCCCCCCCCCCCTGGTGCCAGAGCCGATCCATGATGACCCCCCCCCCGGTGCCAGAGCCGATCCATGATGACCCCCCACTCCGGTGCCAGAGCCGATCCATGAAGACCTCCCCCCCGGAGCCAGAGCCGATCCATGATGACCTCCCCCCCGGACAGAGCCGAAACCATGATGACCTCCCCTCCCCGGTGGTAGAGCCGATCCTTGATGACCTCCCCCCCGGAGCCAGAGCCGTTCCATGATGACCCACCCCGTGCCGAGCCGATCCGTGATGACCTCCCCTCCCCGGTGGTAGAGCATACATGCCACAACTCTCTCCCGTTTTGGCGGGGGGGTCCCGCTATTTGGGGTCCCCTCCCGCCCCCCCCGGGGGAGTTGGCACCTCCCCCCTGCAGGCGGCGGGGGTCTTTAAATTACCGCGGCGCAAGAGTAGCGCTGGTGCGCTACTCTTGCGCCGCCGGGCCGCTCCTACAGGCGGGTGAAGCGGCCGCAGCGGCCGCTCACCTGCCCGCGGTCTCACTGTGCGGGGAGGAGGCAGGAGGGATCACTCCTCTCCTGCCTCCTCCCCCTGTATGTCCGGCGCTGGTGTGCGCTCTACATACAGGTCAGCGGCGCAGAGGAAGTGACGCGCGGCTGCAGGGGAGTGACGCGCCGCTGCTCTCACTTCCCCCTGCGCCGCTGAGGAGATCGTCCGGAGCGGCCGCTCTGCAGGAGCCTGGTAAGGTAAGTGGATTTTTTATTTTATTTTTATTAGCTTTTAGGGGGGGATCTCCCTTTGGCTAACAGAGAGGGCAACTACCTGGCAACAATGGGGCATCACCGGGGCAACAAGGGGGGCACTACCGGGAAACAGAGGGGGCACTACCTGGCTAACAAAGGGGGAAATCCCTGGCAACAGAGGGGGCACTACCTGGCAACAGAGGGGGCACTACTGGCAAAACAGATGGGGCATCTCCCTGGCTAACAGATGGGGGCACTACCTGGCACAGATGGGGGCACAACAGGGCTAGCAGATGGGGGCACAACCTGGAAAACAGGGGGGGGCACTACCTGGCAAAAAAGGGGGACATCTACCTGGCAACAAATGGGGCATTTACCTGGCAAACAATGGGGGCACTACCTGGCAACAAAGGGGGCACAACCTGGCAACAATGGGGCACTACCTGGCAACACAGGGGCACTACCTTTGGCAACAGAGGGGACATCTCCCTGCAACAGAGGGGACATCCCCTGGCAACAGAGGGACATCTACCTGGCAACAGAGGGGAAAATCTACCTGGCAACAGAGGGGGCCCTACCTGGCAAACCAATGGGGGCACTACCTGGCTACAAATGGGGCACTACCTTGCAACCAATGGGGGCACTACCTGGCACCAATGGGGGCACTACCTGGCAACCAATGGGGGCACTACCTGGCTAACAGATGGGGGCACTACCTGGCAACAATGGGGGCACTACCTGGCAAAACAATGGGGCACTACCTGGCCTACAATGGGGGCACCTACCTGGCTAACAATGGGGGCACCTACCTGGCAGACAATGGGGGCACCTACCTGGCTAACAATGGGGGGGCATCTACCTGGCTACAAATTTGGCTCTACCTGGCTACAGAGGGGGCACTACCTGGCAACAATGGGGGCACTACCTGGCAACAGAGGGGGGCACAAACCTGGCAAACAATGGGGCACTCCCTGGCAAACAATGGGGGAAACTACTTGGCAAACAATGGGGGCACTACCTGGAAAACAATGGGGGCAATACCGGGCTAACAAGGGGGGCACTACCGGGCTAAATGGGGCACCTACCGGGCAAACAATGGGGGCATCGTCCGGGCAACAATGGGGGCACCACCGGGCAAACATGGGGGCACCTACCTGGCTAACAAAGGGGGGCACTACCTGGCTAAAAATTTCCCCTTTAGCTAGGGGGGGCATCTATTTGGCTACAAGGGCATCTACCCCTGAAAGGGGCACTACCGGGTTAGGGGGGGCTACCCCGGGCTAAAGGGCACTACCGGGCTTTTTTCCCAAAACCGTTATGCGTTAGTTGGAGTGGGGGGGGCTTTTAAAGGGGCGGGCTCCCCGAAAAGATGGACGCGCGCCGCCCCTACATTCCCTGCTTTTTTTTTTAAAAAATTGGCAACTATTGGTAGGGAAAACCATGATGACCTCCCCCCCGGAGCCAAAACCTTCCATGATACCCCCCCCGGAGCCAAGCCGATCCTTATGCCCCCCTTCCCCCCCGGGGCCAACCATCCTATACCCCCCCCCCCGGACCAAAGGGCGCCTAGCCCCCCTCTCCCCCCTGCCGGAGGACCCATATGCCCTCCCCCCCAGCCGGGGCCGATCCATGATGACCCCCCCCCCGGAGCCAACCGATCCTGATGACCTCCCCCCCGGACCCTGACCGATCCAGTGCCCTCCCCCCGGAGCCAGAGCCGATCCATGATGACCCCCCCCCCCCCGTCCAACCCCCCCCAATCCATATGACCTCCCCCCCGGACCAGAGCCGCCCAAATGTGACCCCCCCCCCGGGCCAACCATCCTGATACCCCCCCCCCCCCCGGTGCTACAGCCGATCCATGATACCTCCCCCCCCGGGCCGGAGCCTCCATGATGACCCTCCCCCGTGCCAAGCCGACCCGATGACTCCCCCCCCCCTGCCAGACCGATCCATGATGACTCCCCCCCCCGGGCCAGAGCTGACCATGATACTTCCCCCCCCCGGGAGCCAGAGCGATCCTGTGACCTCCCCCCCGGACCGGACCATCCAAATCCCCCTCCCCCACCCCTGCCAACCGATCCAATACCCCCCCCTGCCAACCGTCCATGATGACCCCCCCCCGGGTGCAGAGCCAATCCATGAGACCCCCACCCCGGTGCAACCGTCATGATGACCCCCACCCCGGTCCAGAGCCGATCCTATGCCCCCCCACCCCCCCCGGGGTGCCAGACCCGATCCATGATGACCCCCCCCCCCCCCTTTTCCCCAAGGCCGACCCAGAAAACTCCCCCCCCCCCACCCCGGGTAAAGAGCCGTCCATGATGACCCCACCCCCACCCCGGTGCCAAGGCCGTCCTGAGACCCCCACCCTTTGCCAAGCCTCCAGAAAACCCCCCCCCCCCCCCCCGGGGCCGACCCGACCCATGATGCCCCCCAAAAAACGGTGCGACCGATCCAGTGCCCCCCACCCCGGTGCAGAGCCGATCCTGATGCCCCCCCCCGGTGAAAGCCACCATGATGACTCCCCCCCCTGGTGCCAGACCGATCCTATCCCCCCCCCCCCGGTCCCCGACCCGATCCAGATGACCCCCCCCCCCCCGTCCAAGCCGATCCAATGATTCCCCCTCCGTCCAAGCCATCCATGATACCCCCACCCCGTCCAAAAGCCGACCATGTGACTCCCCCCCCCGGGGTCCCAACCGACCTTTTGACCCCCACCCCAGTCCCCCAAAGCCGATCCATATGACTCCCCCCCCCCCCCCCCGGTTGAAAGGCCGTCCATAAACCCCCCCCCCCCTGCCAAACCCGGGTCCATGATTTCCCTCCCCCCCCCCCCCCCCCCGGGCCCCGAGCCGATCCATAGACCCCCACCCGTCCCAGACCATCCATGATACCCCCCCCCCCGGGCCCAAACTGTCCATGATGACCCCCTCCCCCCCCCCCGGTGCCAGAGCCGTCCATGTACCCCCCCCCCCCGTCCCAGAGCGATCCTGATACTCCCCCCCCCCGGTCCAGGCCATCCATAGACCCCCCCCCCGGTCCCAACCGACCATGAGACCCCCACCCCGGTTTCCCAGAGCCGCCCATGATGACCCCCCCAAGGTCCCAAAGGGATCCATGATACCTCCCCCCGGGGCCCAGAGCCATCCATTGGAACCCTCCCCCAACCCCTGCCAAGCCACCCTTGAGACCCCCCACCCCGGCCTAGCCGACCCATGTGACTTCCCCTCCCCCCCCCCCCTCCCAGTGCCGATCCATGAAAAAACCCCCCCCCCCCCGGTGCCAGACCCGACCATATGACCCCCCCCCCCCATGCCAGAGATGTCCATATTATCCCCCCCCCCCCCGGTGCCGGGCCGATCCATGATGACCCCCACCCCGGGGCCAGACCGATCCATGAACTCCCCTCCCCCCCCCGGCCAGAGCCGATCCTGATAACCCCACCCCCGGTGCCAGAGCGATCCATATGACCCCCCCCCCGGTCCAAGCCGATCCATGATGCCCCCCCACCCCCGGGGCCCCCCACCCAGTGACCCCCCCCCCCGGCCAAGCCACCCATGATGCCCCCCCCACCCGGTCCAACCGACCCATGAAGACCCCCCCCCGGGGGCCCAGGCCGATCCATGATGACCCCTCCCCCCCCCCGGGGCCGAGCCGACCCATGATGACCCCCCCCCGGTGCCAAAAGCCGATCTGATACCCCCCCCCCCCGGTGCCGAGCCGATCCATGATACTTCCCCTTCCCCCCCGGGTCCAAGCCGATCCATGAAAACCCACCCCCCCCCCCCGGGTGCCAGAGCCGATCCTGATACTCCCTTTCCCCCCCCCCCGGTGCCGAGACATCCTGAGACCCCCCCCCCCGGTGCCAGGCCGTCCAAAAGACCCCCACCCCGGTGCCGAGCCGTCCATGTACTCCCCCCCCTGGGCCAGACCGTCCATGATACTCCCCCCCCCCGGGTGCCAAGCCGTCCTTTTGGACTCCCCCCCCCCCCCTGCCATAGCCGATCCATGTGACCCCCACCCCGGTGCAGAGCCGATCCATTTGACCCCCCCCCCGGTGCCAAGGGGAAATCCATGTTACCCCCCCGGCGCAGAGCCGTTTCCGGAAATACCCCCACACCCCTGCCATAGCCGTCCATGATGCCCCCCCCCCCCGGGCCAGAGCCGACCCTGATAACCCCCCCCCCCCCGGCGGGCGACCCATGATGGTCCCCCTCCCCCCCCCCCGGTGCCAGAGCACCCATAGTCCCCCCCCTGCCAACCGACCATTTTCCCCCCCCCCTGGTGCCAAAGGACCCATATGACCCCCCCCATGCCAGAGCCTCCTATGACCCCCCCCAGTCCGGGCCATCCATGTTCCCCCCCCCGGGCCAAGCCATCCTGATGACTCACCCCGCCCCCGGTCCAAAGGGCCGACCTGATACCCCCCCCCGGGGCCAAGCCGATCCATGTGACCCCCCCAGTGACAGAACATCCGTGTGTCCCCCCCCGTTGCCAACCCGATCATGATGCCCAAACCCCCCCCCCCCCTCCGGTCCAAAAGCCGCCATGATGACTCCCCCCCCATGCCGGACACCAGATGCCCCCCCCCCCCCCCGGGTCCCAGACCCTCCATAATGACTACCCCCCCACCCCCGGGCCGGCCCAATCCTGATACCCCCCCCCCCCCCCCCGGAACAAAAACCCAAATTTTTATTTTTTAGGATTTGGGCAGATTTTTAAAAGGAGGGCTTACTCCTTTCTATCAAAAAACATCAGAAGGGGAAATCCGATACGACTTCATATCAGGGGGAATTTTCAAGTCAAAAAGGAATTTTTTTTCCCACCTGCGGGGTTGGGGGGAAGTAAGGGGGGGGGGGGGAAGGGAAAAGGAAAAAGGGGAGAGGAAATTAAAAAAAAAAAAACATGGAATACTACCCCGGGTTTCGTCGTTCCTCTCTGCCAGGGGCCTTTTTTTTGACAGACACCCCCACAATACCCACGAAAAATAAGGAATACCCCCAGGAAAAAATCGGGGGATGTTTTACAACATAAAACCTCTCCCAAGGGGCAACTCTGACACCGAAGAACATTTAAAAAGGGGGGCTTACATTCACCCCACAACTTTTTTAGGGATTTTGAGGGGGGTTAAAGTCTCCACCTTTCGTCCGAAGGTAAAAAGGGGCGAGATTCTCCAAAAAAAGGGACAAAAAAGAATTTTTTTTGGGGGATCGATTTGAATGATCAAGGGGGTAAAAATTTTGGGTTGACCTCATGTCAGGGGAAGAAGCCCTCTGGGAAGGGACCTTTTCCCTCTTTATTTTTAAAGACAAGGGGGGCACCACCCCCCCAACCCAAAACTCTTGCATTGCTCTTTTCTCGAAATGTCATTGGGGAACTGGGGAATCTTAATGATCCCAGAAAATGGACCAATAAACCTTTCTAAAGTGAGAGATAGGCCCTTAATGTTTTAAGGGGATGTCAATATCATCAATCGCTGAAAAGGGGGGGGAATTGGTGTGATGGATGTAAACCAATATCATAGAAGGGTTTTTTAGACATCCTTCAAGAAAATCGGGCATAATTTAAAAAGCCCCGCCCCCCCAC
>JAODAL010079216.1:0-12652 GCA_025379985.1 Phyllomedusa bahiana | reverse complement strand
CTAGCCAACCTCTGGGCTGTGTCCAGCAGCTCCTTTCCCTGCAAAGTGGGGACAATTCCCCATCTCCTGTAAGGGCGGCTAGGGGAGAACTCCCACTTTAGTCAGGGCCCCCCCTGCCTTGCACCTACCATCACTTACACACAGTGCGCGGGGTCAAGGGGATCCAGAACTTCACACATAACCCAGGGAACTCCATTCCCCCTGCGCCCCTGCACTCGCCGCTGCCATGATAAGCTCCCTGCAGCCCCAGTGCCTGTGCCACTGTATGCCCCTCCCACAAAGAGAACCTGCACAAAGCACCCTGGGAATTCAGGGTTCTGTGCCCCCCCCGGGACCCCCCAAACTCAGGAGGTTTTTAGGTGTACAATTGCTCTATACGGGCCCTTCCATGAATAAAGTCATGTGATCATGGGAAATCAAAATCTTTTGGCCACTTCCTACATGTGCCCGGGTTTTTGTCCCAAGGCCTTTACCCCCGGGAAAAACCCCCCCTTTATTTTTTAAAACGGGAAGACCCACAATTGCTTGTTCCCTCCTCACTCCCCCTGGATTACGCAGCCTCTTCTCTGCTCCTCCCGTCTATCCTCTCCTCCCCTTTTCATCCTCCCTGCCGGCTGCTCCACCTTCCCCCCTCGCTGCCCCTTTGATAATCCCTCCACTGAACGCCCCGAAAATTCAACCCAAAACACCGACATAAAAGGGCCCCCATAATCTCCTCCCCCCCCCAACACTCTCCCTTAAAGGGGTTTTTTCCCAAATCTCATTTCATACCCCCTCACCGCTTTTCAGCCTGTGGCTAAAGGGGGGGGCGTGGTGTTTTGGGTTTGAATTGATATCTTGCCCGGGTAGGATGACATCACCACCCCTTCCTCCGGTAGCAAAAAGGTCTGTTTAATTTTTGAATTTAAGCAATACTCTGTACTCGAGGTAATTTTTTGCTTAAGCAAAGGGTCCCTTGTTAAATCCTTCAAAACTTAACCTGTGGATTTTTTTTTCTCTTTTCAATCACAGACCTGAAGGTTTCTTTTTTTTTTATTTCACGTTTGACTTATTCAAACTACCCAAAGGACAGGAGTAGAATGACAGCCCCTTTGGGTTTAAACACTCATGGTACCTGAGAAAAGGGGTTATTTTTCTGAACTTGTGCGCCCGGATGAGATTCACACCCTGGTCGTACCCCTGGGAGATGACTGAAAATAAGGGACACAAAAGGAGCAGCTAAAACAAAAACGGTGCAGAATTTTTAATAAGGGTGAAGGGTGAAAATTTTTTATTTTTTAATTTTCAAATTTCCCAGTCAATTTTTACTTCGTGGCAAAACCCCTTTAACTCCGATACCTCCCCTATAATCTCCATCCAAAACCCCCCATACATCTCTCCCCCTAATCCCCAAAATACTTCCCCTCATGTAATCTCCATCCAAAAGTGTCCCCTCCATCTCTACCCTAACCCGATCCCTCCCTAAAGTAATCTCCACCATAACGGTTCCCCCATACATCCTACCCAATTTCCCCGATCCCCTCCCTCATTAACTCCACCCTAACCTGTCCCCCTACATCTCTACCCAAACTCCTGTGCCTCCCTCAGTAACTCCATCCATAACCTCCACCATACATCTCTACCCTAATCTCCTGTGCCCCCTCATGTAACTCCCCCAAAAACCTGTCCCAACATCTCCTACCCAATCTCCAAATACTCCCCTATGTAATCTCCCCATAACCTGTCCCCGCATAACTCTGTCCTAATCCCCTATACCCCCCCTCGTGTAAATCCATTCTAACCTTCCCCCCATAACTTACCCAATCTCCTGATACCCCCCCTCCATAATCTCCACCTAACCTGTCCCCCCATACATCTCAAACCAAAACTCCTGATACCTCCCTATTAATCCCCACCATAACCCCCCCCTACTTCAAACCCTAATCTCCTGAATTCCCCTCATGTAAACCAAACCTCCCCCCAATACATCTCTCGCCAAATCTCCTGATCCCTCCCCATGAAACATCCATAACCTCCCCCCCATACTTTCCTACCCTAATCACCTGATACCCCCCCTATTAAAATCTCCACCATAACCTTTCCCCAAACATCTCTCCCAAAATCCCTATCCCTTTCCCTCATTAATCTCCACCATAACCGCCCCCCCACTAGATCTCTGCCCTAACTCCTGAACCCCCTCAGAATCTCCATCCTTAAACCTCCCTCATACATCTCTCCCCCAATCCCCCTGAACCCGCCCCTCATTAATCTCCATCCATAACCTCCCTGAAAGGGGACCCAGGTCGCCAACAGACCAACAGCGGAGGCCCTGACACTGTCCCAACCCCCCTGCCCCTGCCTTTGGGGTGCCCGACTCCTAATAGTGGGGCCCCAAAACCAGAAGACGGGCACTATACGAATACTGGAAGAACAAGACGCAGACAAAAAATACAAACACAAAGGGGAAGCAAGAAAGCCAATCGGTAACTAAGGGAAACCCCGGGGTACAAAGTCAAAAGGGCAAAAGAATAAACGTGATCCAAGAAAGGAGGGTTTAACCCGGGGGAGGCAAGAAAGAGTGGGTGAGCAAAAGACGGGAAAGGACAGTAAAAACCAGCAAAAGAGGCAAAAAGGCCCTTAAATACCTTCCAAAAGACCAAGGACAAAGGCAATAGGAGGAAAAAAACAGAAGCCCGGGTGGGAAGGGGTTAGAGCTTTCATTCCCCAGGATAAAGGGAGCGGGTTAAAACCCCGTGGAGTGCGGGAAGATTCCGGCCTAGGCGTGGGCCCCGGGGAATAATCAGGATAGCGGGGAAGAAAACCCTTTTAAAACTAGTAAAACACAAATGTAAACATTATGTAAAAAACCCAAAGGGCCCTACGTCCCCCGGGGGCCCGGGGGCCGGGCGACCAAAAACTCAAAGCGGGGGTTTATTTTCTGGGCATGATCATAAACATTTTACCCCCCCCCTTTTAAAGGGGGGCCACCGGACCCTCAACAGCCCCTTTGTTTAGCAGAATGGACCGGGGTGAACTTTTTCCCTTTTCCAGCTTGGGGGCCTGTTTTGCAGATGAGCCCTCGGAGGCGGACATACTTTGGTTTTTGGTTGGGCCCGGGTTTTTACTAGGTATTTTTGTTTTTTTTGTTGGGCGTTTTTTAGAGTTTATGATTTCCTACCCCAGACTGTGCACAGCCCGTTTAAAAAGGGCGGTTTTTTTTTTGTTTTTCACCTCACGGGCAAAATACCTGAGGTGGAAATCATCCTCACAGAAAAAGGGGAACAGTTCAAAGAACAGAATCTGCTGGTGGGCCGGGACAAAGACACGGTTTTAAAGAAATAAAGGGTTTTTCAACATGTTTTTCCCGGAAAAGGAATTTTTAAAGGGTTCCTCAATATACTGATGCATAGTTTCTCTTTCCGGGGCAGAAAAGTTGAGATTTCCCAACCAGGAATGAGGCCCTGTAGCCCCACATCAGGCAGGTGTGGAGACCGATTATCAAAAAAAGGCCCCCCATCACAGACAAAATTTGGAATTCAGAATTACTTTTCTGACATATCCGGGCATTAATCACGCACACCCCAAGGGGGGAAACCACCATAGAATGAGAAAACACATGAGTCCCCCCAAATTTGATAAAACTCATTTGGTCCTCCAGTCGAAAACAGGATTAGGGAAGGGGAGCCGGGGCAACCCAAGAAAAAATATTTTCAGAGAGTTTCTCCATGCAAAAAATAAAATTTTTTCAGTATGCAAAAATTTTCCCAAACCCATTCAAAGTGACCTCGCAGTACAAAATTTTATTCTTCCCCCGGGGTTTGTGGGGTTTGGAATCTACCCCTTTAAAAACAAAAAGGGAGAAACAAAAAGGTACAATTTCCCAAAACCCCAAGGGGTTTTTAGCAAAGCCATACTGATAAAATTTAGCAGCTGCCCCCGAGTCAATCGGCACGACAAGCAAAAGTTTGGGCTAGAAACTAAGGTTAGGGCAAAAAAAAACTTGTTAGCAGAGTTGGGAGGAAACCTTTTAAATCCAGTTACCTTTGGACATTTTTGCAAGGTTCGGTGTTCCCTTTGGGGGTGAGTTGGCCTAATAGGACATTTCTCAGGAAATGGCAGGTTTCCCCCGCAAAAAAAGGGGAAAAGGGCTTTCCCTCCAAACGGTGTTTTCCCCCCCTGGTGGCAAGACGTAAGACCCAAACACCAGGGGTTCTTTCCAAAAGACGGTGGGAAAAGGGAGAAAAGAACCTCAAGAAAGGAAGGGGTGGTTTTTTACAGGAAACCCTGACTTGAGCTGAGGGGAAAAAACCCCCTTGTTTTTCCCCTTTGCGTCTCTCCCTTGTCTTTGCCCAATAGAAACAGCAGAGTCTAAAGTCATCAGGGTCTAAAGGGTTTGGGAAATGGCGGGCCCATTAGCCCCTTTTCCAACCCGGGCAACAACAGCCCTTTGTTAAAAAAGGTCTTCAGGGGTTGGTCAGACCACCCCCCAACGTAAAACCAGGGGGCGGAACTCGGAACGTGTCTTCGCCGAGGGGGCGGCCCTGCTGAATAGATAAAAAAATGATCTCCCCCATCCCCACAGGGTTTGGGGTTATCAAAAACCCTGCCCCTAAACCCAAAAAAAAATCGTCCCTGATCCCACTCGGGGTTTCAGGGGGAAATGGGCAAAGGGCCCTTTCCGAGGTGGGCCCTGGGGGAGAGAAAAACCAAAAAACCCGTACTTTTCAGCCTCGGGGGAAAAATGGGTTGAAGGGGAAAAAAAAAAATTACATGTTTCCCCAAAATTTTTCGGAACCGGGTCAGGATTTCCGTCAAAGGGGATCGGAAGAAGTCTTAGACTTATGACTTTATGCTGGGATCCAAAAAAACGGGGGCCGGGTAGGGACACGACGGGGGGGGCCAAGCCCGGGGCCCGGGTTTTTTTTAAAGGCTTTCCAAAACCCCCGGCCCTTGATTTAATAAGCCCCCCCAAAGGGCCCTGAAGCTGATTTCCAACTCGTCCAAGCGATCAGGGGGACCGACGGGCCCGGTATTCATTTTAAATCGCCGGGAGAGCTAAATTGGGGGTATGGGCGGGTTTTAAAAATGAAAGGGGAAATCCTTTCAGGGGCGCAACGAACAGACACGACCGTGAGGCCCTGCCCACTGACCCCAACCCCCTGCCCCCTCCCTTTTGGGGGGTTTCCCCGACCCCCTTTAAATGGGTGGCCGGCCCCCAACCAAAGACTGAGCACTATACTGAATAGGTGGAAAAACACAAACCAAAACAAACAATAAAACACAATATGGAAACTTCAAGCAACCCAAAGTGGGGTAACTAACGGGAACGCGTACAAAGTCAAAAGGCAAAAGAAAAAAAAAGGGATCCAAGCAGATTTCGGAAACCCGGGGGCACGGGAATAGGTAGGTGAGCAAAAGACAGGAAAGGAAAGTAAAACCAGCAAAGAGAGGGACGAAGAGCCCTTAAATCCCTTCCAGAAAACCAAGGAAAAAGGGCAAATGGGGGAAAAAAACAGAAAAACCAGATAAAGGTAGACTGTAAAATCACCGGGTTTAAAGGGAGCGGGGTTAAACCCCGTGGAGTGCTGGAAGATTCCGGGCCTAGGGGGTCGGCCAGGAATAAATCAGGATAGAGGGAAAAAAACCCAGTTCACACTAGGAACACAAATGAAAAAATTTATGTAAAAAAACCACGGCTTACGCCGCACCGGCCGGGGGCCGGGCAAACCAGAAACTCAAAGCGGGGGACTTTCGGGGCATAAACTTGAAACTCCCCCCATAAAATCTTACCCTAATCCCCAGTTTCCCCCCTCATGAAATTTTAAATCCATAACCTGCCCCATACATCTCTATACTAATCCCCTGATCCCCCCCTAAATTTTTAATCTCCACCAAAACCCTTCCCCCATAAAATCCCCTACCCAAAATCCCTTTGATACCGCCCCTCAAAAAAACTCCATCCAAAAACCTCCCCCCAACTTTTTTTCCCAAATTCCTGTCCTCCCCATGAAATTTCCCCCATCAAAAAACCGTCTCCCCCCATACATCTCAAACCCTAATCTCCTGAAAACCCCCCCTAAAGTAAAAAACCAAAAACCTTTTCCCCCCCATAAAAACTCCCCCCTTTAAATTTTCCTGATACCTCCCCTCATGTAATCTCCACCCCAAAAACCCCCCCATACTCACAACCCTAACCCCTGATCCCTCCCCTTATGTAAACCAAAAACCCCCCCCAAACCATTCTCTAAAACTAACCCCCCCTGAACCCCCCCAAAGTAATCTCCTTTCCAAATAACCTGTCCCCCCTTATATCTTACCCAAATTCTCCGGGTTTACCCCCCCCTCATGTACTCTCCACCCAAAAAACCCTGCCCCCCCCATACTTCTCTAAAATAATTTTCCGATACCCCCCCACATGTAATCTCCACCCAAAACCTGTCCCCCCATCCCACTTTTCCCTTTAATCTCCTTTCCCCTCCCCTCAGTAATCCCCAAACCTTTAACCTGTACCCCCACCCACCTTCGGCCCTAATCCCCCGAAAACCCCCCCGTTTTAAATTCTCCATTTAAAAACCTTTCCTCCCTCCTTTCCCATTTTTGCCCTGATCCCTCCCCCCCTTTTGTGCGTGATCCCTTTGCTGATTGTGTAACTTTGCCCTGGAAAAGGGATTTTGAAAATTCCTATTGACTATATAAATTCAATAAATGTTTTGCATTTTGTGAAGAAATAAGAAATTTGATCCCCTCCCAACCACGAAAAATTTTCTGGCTCCTCGACCGTTGGGACCCCTAGTAAACCCCCGTTTCCTGCTTTACGGGCACTGTCTTCAAAAGTCACCTTTATAAAAGACTCCTGCCCAAATTTTTCAATCATCAGATTTTTAACCTCTTAAAAAGGCAAGCCCAAAAGGGGTTTTTTAAAAGGATGTCGGGGACAAGATCATAGACCTGCAAAAAGCTGGAAGGGGCTAAAAAAACCCAGAAAAGACGCTGGGTGAGGGGGGAGCAACTTTTTGGTTTGAAAGTGTCAAAATAAAAAAATGACTGTCAATCCCATCGTTTCTGGGACACCCTGAAAAAACCCTCACGTCATGGGGTATCCTTTCATGAGGAAGGTAAGAGATCACCAAAACTACCCAAAGGGGAACTTGTTAATTTCTCAAGGCAGGGGGGAAGGGCCAGTCACCAAAAAACCAAGGGAAACCCCATTACGCTGTAAAGGTTTTTAAAACCCCGGCAGTCCCCCCAAGGCCCCCCTGCTCCAAAAGGGCCCCATGTGGGGGCCCTTCTGAAGTTTCCAAAAAACACCTGGATGTTTCTGGGAGTGATTGTGAGGGGGGTGCTTTTTGGTCCAAAATGACCAAATATTTTTTTTTTGGGTGTTAACCCCACCATGTTTGGGGGGAAGAGAAACTGCCTAAAACCCAATGAACACTTTTCACCACCTCAAGAAAGGGTTTTTCCCCCAAAATTTTTTAATTTCTTATTTTGCCAAAGGGATCAAAAAAATTTTTTTTCTTACGGAAAAAAGCAAAAAAAATTTGTTTTAAATTTTTATACAATGTGATTTTCTGGATTGTATTTTTTTTTTTCCTATCTCTAAATTTGTTAAGAATTTAACCCACCCTTAAAATTATTGGGGGGTGTTCAGAAATTTTTCCGGGGGGCAAACTTACACAATCACAAGGGGGCAAATAATTTTTTTCCTTCAATGTATACGAGTGTGATCTTTGGGTCCTATCCTCCTCATTTTTTCTTTTGGGTTCTTTTAGGCCAGGACTCTCACAGCTAAAGACATGCCCTTTTTAACAATGACCCCCCAATGTTTGGAAAAGGGCGGAAAACCTCAGGGGCCCCCCGGATATTAGACCTCTCCCTGGAATCTTTACTTGGTGCTATAAAGGGGGGAGAGTGTCCATGACCTTCTCTTCTCTCTATCAGTAACAGGTTAATGATGGGAAAATTTAGGGGTTTTTTTAGAACGTTTTAGTGTTTAGGTCCCCCCATACACAGGACACAAAATAGTGAAGAAGTCATCTGGGTTTAGGGGTGTGGCCCCCCCCTGGGATCAGGGGGAAAGGAGGCCCCCAGAGCCCCGAGGGCCCCACCTAAATTTACGATACAGAAAAAATTTTTTAAACCTAGAACTTACCCACCCCGGGTCACTGAGCTGCTGAAATGGGGAGGGGGCTGGGAATGCTGGGAAATTTTATAAAAACAAGACTGGAGAGGTTGGATGATGAAAGGATCCTTGTGTTTTTTGGGCCCCATAAGGGGTTTAGGATGTCACTGTGTACCCCTCCATTGGGGATGGGAGTACATAAAAGGGGCACAGGGATCTGTAAAACCCCCGGGGGTCTGATGGGGGGGAGCACCAAACCGCTGACAACAGGGGTTGGAAAAAGGTTTGGGGACCTTTAGAGCGACCAAGGGTTTTAAAATCTTACCCTGGAAAACATCAAATTGGGAAAATGGAGAGGGGAAGTCTCACATGAAATCGTTTTTTTCTCTCTGTCAGGGAAAAGGTGGTTTATGGGAAAGGTGAGGGGTTTCTTTGAAACTATGTAATGATTAGTTTTCCCCCCCATAGACAGGGTTTTTTCCGTAGTGAAGAATTTTTCTTGGGGAGAGTGGGGGCCCCCTGTGTGGGCCCGGAGGACGGGTAGCCCCCAGAGCCCCAAGCCCCACCTTTATTCAATGATAGAGAAATTTCCCAACCTGAAACCCCCAGGATCACTGAGTGTGGGCTGGGGAGGTTTAGGGGAATTTCTGGGGGCATTATACATAACCCAGGGGATGATGGGTCCCCATGGGGGTTGGGGGAAAGAGGGGAAAGGGTTTGGGGCATTATCATAAAAACAGGAGATGAAGGTTTTGGGGTGATGATGGGTCCTTGTGGTTTTTCGTTTCCCATAAGGGGTAGGATGTCCCCTGTTTTATGGGCTCCATGGAGGAGTGGGGTTAAAAAGGAAAAGGAAAAAAGGGGGTCTGACCAGGAAGGGCAGGGTAGGATACCGGCCCTGACATCACAAAGGGGAGGGAGATAAGGCCCAAACAGAGAGTGCAATTCGACTTCCCCTTTTTTTTTTCCATCATTTTCCTAAATTGAAGTTGATGAGACCCTGTATGAAACGTGTACTAAACAGATATACCGCAGTCAAGTATTTTGTAAATGGTTCTACTACAGATGGATCCAGGGAGGAGAAATCCCAGAGGGATGTCCCCGTCCCCTGTATTCCCAGGAACCCGGGGCCAGGGGGTAAATGTCCCAAGAATCATCGGTAGAGGGAGCTTAAGTCTCCTCTAAAAATGCCCCAAAAGGAACAACCTGTACTTATTTCACTGGTTTTGGGCTCTTTAGGGGGAAAATCTGTTTTATATTAAGGTTGAGGAATTTAAGCGAAGAGATGGGGCGTTTCCCCGGGAATCCCCAAAGGAGATTTAGCCCCATTTCTTTTTTTTGGGATTTCGCGGTGTGAACCTCTTGCCTCACCGATTTGGGGTCATGGATATTTTGGGGGGGCTCTTATGTCGACTGTCTGCCCTTTTTTTGAATTGTTCCATTTTGTACATAGGGTGAAGATCTACTTACTATAAAAGGAGGCTGGGAAAAGGGGAAGAAGGGAAACGATGGGCCCAGGAAAGATGGGGTGAAGGGGGGAGGGTACCAGAAGATGTGACCACTGGTGAAATGTAAGAATTTTAGAGGTTTCTTTTTGATCCTGTGTTTTTTTATATTTTGGTGCGGGGCCCCAGGAGGGGGCTTCTCTCCAAGGCGTTCTATTGGGCCCCCCATACATGAGGCGGGGGTCAGGTTTTGGGGATCCCCCTGCTGTGATGAACATCTTCACTGGGCCCCGCCAAAATCTAAGGAAAAACTTTTTAGATACACTTTAGCCCCCAAGTCAGGGGTTTACTTTAAAAAGTTTTGGGGGGCAAAAAAGGAAAAACCATTTTATCTTTTAAGGTCAGAATTTGTGAAGGGGTTCCCTTTTTTGGGACTGGGGTTCAATTTGGGATTTAAAAAAATTTTGGGGGCAATTTGGCTGAGGACTTATCCTTTGGCGGTGGCGGTTCTCCCCTGGACCTTTACTTCCCGCCTCCAAGATGGGCCCCTTCCCCCTTTTGTTAAACCACGATGGCGTTTTTCCCGCAATTTACTTTGGAAATCCATAATCTTGGAAATCGGAGTGGCCCCCCGTGGGCCCACTTCAGGGTCCCGGGGTTTTCCCCCCCCGGACAATGCCAAAAAATTTCCTGGGGTTTGGGTCAAAAGCAGCCCATTACGCCTTTTTCAGTGTCCCTTTAGGGGGGAAAATTTAGGGTCACTGCGTGATACCTGGGGGGGTGGCGGTCTCGGGTAGACCTTTCCCTTTCCAAAATTTTCAACTGTTTTTATTTTCTCTAGGAAAACAAGTCTACTTTTAACCCACCAGGCCCCTTTCAGCTTTTGAGGATGCGGTGGTGTCTGCGACAAGTTGAGACATTCTCTGTCATTCATGTTTCAAATTGTTGCTCTCTGATCGCTGTAGGTCTCTTCCCCCTTTTGTCAGCGGGGGGAAAGTGAATTGGGTCTCTTTTTTCTTTCTGTAAGTGGGAGGGGGTTTTCCACTCACCATCACGATGTTACCCTCAAAGCACCGGAGACCTGTTATAAAATTTTTCACGCTGGTCAGAGTTCCCGCAGTTTTGCAAAAAATTTTGGGAAACCCTTGTTTTTTTGTGGAGGTTGGAAAAGGAGGGGGAACCATGTCCCACGTTTGGGGGGGATGTCCCCATCGGGGCTTTTGGACTTCTGTGCAGAGGTGTTGAGGGGGGAAACGGGCATTCTGGTTCCTGAACCCAGAGGCCTTTTTTCTTTTTATGTTCCCCATGTCATTTTATAATTTAAGAAATCCCTTCGAAGATTTTACTCAGGCTCCCAAAAAACTATAATTCCGCGGAAATGGAAGTTCCTGCCCCCCCAACTTTGGGGATTGGTTTGCAGGATTTTGCGGTTCAAGAAGGAAATTGGTAGCCCAAACTCCAAAGCAACATAAAATTACTGGACCTGGTCTAGCTGGTCCCTTTTAAAACACTCCCCCTTTATCTTTAAAATACCTTTTAGCGGGGATGGCTGTAGGCGTTGATGTTACTCTCTCCTCTACATTGGGTTTCCCCCGTTATTTTTTGGTTTTCCTTTCCCCCCCCCCCCCCCTCCGTTTTTGTTTTTTGTGTGTGTGTCCCTTTTCCCTATCTGTCTTAGGGTTTGCCTGTTGTTGTAGGGTTTTTTTGTCCTATCTGTTACGCGCCCCTTTTTTTATTTGATTTTTTATTTTTTTATTTTATTTTTTTTTTTTTTTTTTTTCTCTTTTTATTTATTATTATTTTTTTTTTTTGTTGTTGTTGTTTATTGCTCTATTGTAGTTTATTTTTTTTTCTGCTATCTTTGGAAATTATAAGGAAGTGACATGCATGTTATGCACTTTAGATGTCTTAGTGTTTAAAGCCCCTTTTCTTTTTCTATTCCCGAGCAGTTCTTGTTCGTTTGTGGATCTTGACATATGCTTGCTGTGGGTTTATGGTCATTGACATATTCTGTTCAAAAAAAATTTCTCAAATTTTTTGGAAAAAGAATTTGTGAAGGGTTAAATAAAAGTGAGGGGAAAAGGTTTGTCTTCTATATATTGGACACTTATTCGGTTTTGAGGCGGGAGTCGTTTTTGCTCTCGGGGGGCCACTTCATTAGGGCCCCTTTCCCTAGGGGCACCGAATTTTAGTGAATTGGATACAACAAAGGGCTGGAAACCTTATTACTTTTTGATGGAAAAAACCCCCCTCTGCTGTTTTACCACATCCTAGAGATGCTCTATAAAATGGGGACCGGTGATGAAAACCGTTAGCCTACAGACCTCAGTCCGTCCATGGACAGCTGGGGTTTTGCCTTTGTCTCTTTATGATCGGTTTTTTTCAGATGAGATTGCACAACCAGATGGTGTCCATTTATTAAAGTGTGCCCCTTTTGGGATTGAGGGCCAATGTTTGGGGGCAAGGCAGCCCGATTGTCAGACAAGGGGGGATCTCTAAACTTATCGTCCGGTTTTATGTGTAAAAGTGTTTGGGGGTGTGAGCAAATCCCGGACTTTCACTGTTTGGGGTTCGTGTTATACAAGGATTTATAAGGCTGAGTCCCCAGGAGGGTTTCCTGTAAGGAGTGAAAGTAAGAGAAAAAACACCGTGAAGTTCCATCATTTTCTCCAGAGAGACCGTGTGTGCAGCATAGACAGCAGCAGACAGGCGGGAGTGACTCCATAAGTCCTGGTGGTGGTACAGGGTCTGGAGCCGCTGCATCCCACAGGCTGGAGGGGCCTGGCCCGCCTTCAAAAGGCCCACACATGCTAATATGAGTTGGGGATTAAGGGGCCGGGTAGGGGAAATCTTGGTCCTGCTCTCCCCAATTCGACGTTTCAGCCATCGACATATCGCATTTTTCTTGGTGGAAGGAAAACACACTCCCAGCAGAGACAATCAGATGTATGGGTGTATGGATTGCAAGGTGGGGTTCCTCAAAACTGGTGACACCCTGCCATGATGGGAAAGGCCCCGTGCACCCCGGTTCCCCCGCCTTCTTTTCCCCCACCAGCTTTGGCCAGCAAAGGTTGTAGCGTGTTTTTCTCTGGTTTCCCCCACCCCT
>JAODAL010079215.1:0-12653 GCA_025379985.1 Phyllomedusa bahiana | reverse complement strand
CGATAAACAGGCCTATAAAACTGCGTCATTGAAAAAATAAAAAAGTTAAACTGTCTAAATGCAAGGAGGCCAAAGCTAAAAAAATGTTCTGGTCATTAACTACTTTTCAGGCGTTTGGCTTAAGGGGTTAAAAGATGAAATCTTACTTCATTGGGAAAATCATTCTGATGAAATTTCCTATCATTCCTAGTCACAAGAAGTTGATCTCGCTTTGTATTCAAGGCCCTTTGAAAACCATGATAAATAGTTCTTTTCTTATACCCACGTTCTTGAAATCGATGTACAAGATCATCAGACTGTTGCAAAAACAATTTTTCATTAGAACAAATGTGACATGCCCTTAAAATCTGACAAGTATACCTTTTTTAGTAGCTGATGGATGAGCTGATGTGGCATGTAGAATGGAATTCACAGAGGTCTCCTTTCGAAACATATCAGTCTGAAGAGAACCATTAGCATCTTTAAAAATCAAAAAAAATCCAAAAATTCAATAGAAGTTCTACTATACTTCAGGGTCAATTTGATGTTCTTCCCATTAGAATTCAAATTATCCACAAAATTAACAAGATCCAATTCACTGCCCTACCAAATCATGAGAACATCATCAATAAACCTAGTCCAAAATAAAATTTTCTCAATATGAGTGGCAGGGTTAGTCAGGAAAATCTCCAAGGAACAAATTGGCAAATGAGGGTGCAAACGCAGCCCCCATAGCCTGGAGCTTTAGGTAGAAGGATTCCTTGAAAATGAAAAAAATTATGTGTGAGCACAAATTTTAAAGATTGCAATAGGAACTCCATAACATCCTCGGGACATGAATTCATTCTAAAGAACATTTCACAAGCTTGTAATCTGTCACGGACGCCCCTGCGACCACTGTCCCGGGTCGCAGGCGCGCCCGTGCCCCTGCACCGAGTGGAGCCCCGTCCCGCACGTCGGGTTCGGGGTCCGCTCGCCTCCCCAGTCCCCGCGGCATGCACTTACCCGGCCACGCTCCTGCTTCAGGCTGCTTCCGTTTGGCCGGCGCGTAGCTTCACCCTAGGGGCGCACGCGCGCCGGCAATTTGAAATTTAAAGGGGCAGTGCCCCGGTACATGGTTCATTGCCGGGCCCTGCTCCTCTTTTGTCCGGTAACTTCCTGCCGGCCCTCGCGGGATCCTTGGTGTTCATGCCCATGGTGAAAGTGCTCCTGAGCGTTCCTGTATTGCCTTCCTGTGTACCGACCCTCTGCTACGTCTACCGTCTACGAACCTTGCCCCCTGCCCCGACCATCTTCTTGTCTACCGTCCACGAACCAGAGCGCCTGTCCTGACCTTCTGCCTGTCCTCTACTACGAGCCTGCTGCCGTTCCTGTACCTCGCACCCTTGGCCGCACCCGCAGGCAAGCCCCACCAGTGGTAGTGACCTGGTGGACACACCGCCGCAGCAAAACCATTACCGCTTTGCAGCGGGCTCTGGTGAAAACCGGGTCCCACTTAGATTTCCACTCCTGGTAGGGGCTTACGCCATCGCTGCGGGGGTTTCCAGTGGATCCACCTCCAGAATCGTTACAGTAGGATCCGGCCTGGATCCCGCCAAGGTACCCTTGCCAAGTGTTGCCACCCATCACCAACGTCGTGGGCCAAGCAATCGCAACAGATTGCGCGGGCAAGCGCAGCAGCTCGAGCAACTCTCCTCCTTGGTGCAGCAGCTCGTCACCGTCCGAAGCAAGTACCGACTCTCCAGTCTTTCCCTGCCTCAGCGGTTCCGGTGATCCCAGGGGACCCAAGCTTCGGTGTAAACTCCCATCCAAGTTCAGCGGTGACCCGGGAAACTTTTGCAGGGGGTTTTTATCACCCAGTGCTCTATGCACATGGAGTGAGACCGACCAGTTCCTGTTCCGAACGTGCGAAGGTGGTTTTCGTGGCCCACCCTCCTCTCCGGGAAGGGCCCCTGGCAAGGGGTTTTACACCGCTATGGGACAGAGTGATCGGTGACGGCGGATCTACAGTCGTTTTCCTCAGTGAGTTCCGCAACCCTTTCGAGGAACCAGCCCGTGCCTCCTCTGCTGAGACGGCCCTCCTAAACCTACGCCAGGGGGACCTGTCTGTAGGAGACTACGCGGTGCAATTCCGTCCGCTGGCCTCTGAACTGACATGGAACGAGGCCGCTCTGTGTGTTTTACGTTCAAGAAGGGACTTCAAGTCAGTTAAAGCCGTTTTGGGCGCTAGAGACCTCCCATCCTCCCTTAGCGACTTAAACCCGGGTTGGCGACCCGCATCGTTTATACGCTTCATTGAAGGGAGGAGGAGCTTCTGCAAGAACGTCAGTCAGCCCAACCTCGCCGGTTTCCTCGCCTGGCACCGGTGTTCCAGGGGCCTCCGGCGCCACAGCCTCCAACCCCCACCGACGACCCCATGGGGGATTGATGGGGCTGGGCCTTTTCTGAGCAAGAATTGGCCCAGCGGCGACAAACTGAACTTGTGTCTTTTCTGTGGCAGCCCAGAGCATTTTCGGAGGGGAATTGTCCCAAGCGCCCCAAGACTGCGGGAAAATTTCCCGCACCTAGGATCTGTGGGAGAGCTTCCTAGGTGCAACCCCCTCCTCTCCACGCCTGTTGATGCCTGTGCGGGGTCGTGTCAGAGTCTGGTATCACATTCCAGGTTCCGGCGTTTCTGGACTCGGGTCCGCCGGGAACTTCATCACCAGCCTCTAGTGAGGCGGGTTTATCGGCTTCCAGTGGTACGTCTGGAGAAACCGCTTGTCATCTCATCAGTCAGCGGGGACCCGCTTTAGCGACACCACCCAGTTCGTCACCAAGCCACTGTCTCTCCATGTGGGGGCACTGCATAAGGAAGAGATAGCCTTCTATGTGTTGCCTCGCTCCTCGTCGGCGATCCTCTCGGACTCCCATGGCTACGGCTCCCTCTCCTATCCTGGACTGGTCTTCTGGAGAGGTGATTCGTTGGGGTCCCAATGTCGGGGTGTTGTTTGGTGGACCTCGCCCGGTGCTTCCCTGCTCTCACTTAACCCTTCAGGAGCCGCTGCCCGGGCTGCCGCCCGAATATCTGAAGTATGCCGATGTGTTCTCCGAGAGACAACCGAGAGTCTTCCGCCGCATCGTCATACGATTTGCCCGATCGACTTATTGCCGGGTACCAGTCCTCCCCGTGGCCGAGTCTACCCTCTGTTGTTCCTGAGACCAAGCCATGTCGGAGTACATCCAGGAGAAATCTAAAGAAGGGGTTCACCCGGAAGTCCTCGTCTCCCGCGGGGCGCGGGGGTTCTTTTTCGTGAATAAGAGGGACGGTACCTTACGGCCCTGCATTGACTTACGGGGCTTGAACAAGATCACGGTAAAAAAAAACCGTTACCCTTGCCGCTGATCACGGACTTTTTGATGCCTGCAAGGCGCCAAGATTTTCTCCAATTTTGGATTTGAGGGGGGGCCTACAACTTGGTCCGAATCCGCAAGGGCGATGAAGGGGAAGACGGCCTTAAACACCAGGGGATGGGCACTACAAGTACCTGGTGATGACCTTCGGACTTGTAATGTGCCAGCCGTCTTTCAGGAGCTCGTGGAATGACTTTCTTCAGGGACCTCCTCCTCTCCTGCGTGGTTGTCTACCTCGATGACATACTGGTGTTACTCCCTGAACCTCGAAAAACCCACCGCAGCCATGTCCGTCTAGTACTAAGACGTCCTACGGGGAGAACCACCTGTATGCCAAGCTGGGGAAATTGCCTCTTCCATCAGACCAGCCTCCCGTTTCTGGGGGTATGTCATCTCTGACAAAAGGCCTACGGATGGACCCTGCTAAAGGGTCGCCGTATTGCAGGGGCCCACGCCCCGTCGGGTGCGGGCTATCCAGCGATTCTTGGGCTTCGCAATTATTATCGCCAATTCATCCCGCACTTCTCTACGCTGGTGGCTCCGATAGTGGCCCTTCACAAGAAACAAGCCAATCCACGCAATTTGGCCTGTCGGGGGCCGAGGAGGCGTTTGTGAAGCTCAAATCCGCCTTCGCTACGGCTTCTATCCTTGCACGTTCCAGACCCCCGCGAAACCCTTCATCTGGAGGTGGATGCTTCGTCTTGGGGGCCCGGGCAGCCCTTACACAAAAAAGGGCCTACGGGTAAGATGTGTCATGCGGCTTCTTCTCCAAGACGTTTCTTAGCCGAGAGGAACTACACGATTGGCGACCGGGAGCTACTGGCCATCAAATTGGCCCTGGAGGAGTGGCGTTATCTGCTGGAGGGTGGCCCGTTTTCCCATCCGTATCTACTCGGGACCACAAGAACCTCCAATATCTGCAGGGCTGCTCAGCGACTTAAACCCAGCCAGGCCAGGTGGTCGCCTCTTCTTCTTTCCCGGTTCACTTTCAGATCCATTTCAGGCCAGCCGAAAAAGAATGTGAGAGCTGATGCCTCTCCCAGGTTCCGACGTGTGTGGGGGAAGAGCCCCCCCTGAACACATCATCCCCCCAGAACGTCTCATCTCGGCTGCTCCCGTGGACCTCCGGAAGGGCCCTCCCGGAAGGACTTATGTGCGTCTGCTCTCCGCAGACGTATCTTGAAAAAGGGGAATTGCTCATTGGTGGCTGGCCATCCCAGCGCCCGAAGAACCTTCCACCTGATATCCCGGTTCTATTGGTGGCAGAGCTGGAGAAGGATATCAAGGACTTGTTGCGTCTTGCGACCCTGTGCCCGGGAAAAAGGGCGCCACGTCACAAGCCGGCAGGCTACTTCAGCCACATTACTGTTCCCACTCAACCTTGGACCAACATTTCGATGGACTTTATAAGACCTTTCCCCCCGTCGTCTGGCAACCCTTTATCTAGGTGATTATGATCGCTTTTCCAAAATGGCGCACTTCGTCCCGTTTTCCAGGGCTGCCATCTGCCTCCTGGCTAGCTGAGTTATTTCTTCTCTATGTGTTCCGGCTCATGGACTCCCTCAGCAAATTGTTCGGACCGGGGTAGTTCAATTTGTCTCCCGGTTTGGCGAGCTCTGTGCAACCAACTTCAAGTGAGGCTCGACTTCTCTTCCGGCTACCATCCACGACGAACGGCCGGTGAGAGGGGTTCAACCAAGTCTTGGGTTGTACCTTCGTCATTTCGTCTCGGCACGCCAAGATGATTGGGCCAATTTAACTGCCGTGGGCGGAGTTTCCTATAACTTCCCCTTTAGTCCGAGTCCGCAGGGGCCTCCCCTTTACATCGTGTATGGCTTGCATCCCGCCCCCCCTCTCCCCCTTTGGGAACCTCCTCCGAGGTCCCGGCGGCGGACGCACTGGTTCAAGACATGAAAGGGCCAATTGGTCCCAGACCCGTCAGTCGCTGATCCGGCGTCTGAGCGCATGAAGTCTCAAGCGGACAAGAGAAGAATCCTCCTCGGTGTTTCTCCCCAGGTGAAAAGGTGGGGGCTCTCATCTGATATGGGCCGCTTAAAGATGCAGTCTCACAAACTGGGCCCCCCCTTTCCTGGGACCCTTTGAGGTCATCAGCCGCATCAATCCGGTAGCATACAAACTCCGGCTCCCTCCCACGATGAGAAATTCTCAACGCGTTTCATGTCTCCTTATTGAAACCTCTGGTCCTTAACCATTTTTCCCAGAAGGCCGCTCTCCTCCGTCTGTGGTGATGCGCCCAATGTCTTCAAGGTCAAGGAGATTCTGGGCATGAGAAGAACTAGGGAAAGCGATACTTCTTGGTGGACTGGTTGGGGTTCGGCCTGAAGAGGGTCCTGGGAGCCGGTGGAGAACATTTCCTGAACCGCAGTCTCATCCAGAAATTTCTCCAATCCATGTAAGAGGAGGGGGGGCCCAAAGGGGGGGGGGGGTAAATGTCACGGACGCCCCTGGACCACTGTCCCGGGTCGCAGGCGCGCCCGTGCTCCTGCACCCAGCGGAGCCCCCTCCGCACGTCGGGTTCGGGGTCCGCTCGCCTCCCGTCTCCGCCGGCATGCACTTTCCCGGCCACGCTCCTGCTCAGGCTGCTTCCGTGTCCCGGCGCGTAGCTCCGCCCCTAGGGGCACGCGCGCACCGGCAATTTGAATTTAAAGGGGCAGTGCGCCGGTAATTGGTTCATTGCCGGGCACTGCTCCTATTTAGTCTGGTTAAATTTCCCGCCGGCCCTCGCCGGATCCTTGGTGTTCATGCCCATGGTTTAAAGTGTTCCTGAGCGTTCCTGTATTGCCTTCCTGTGTACCGACCCTCTGCTATGTCTACCGTCTACGAACCTTGACTCCTGCCCCGACCAATCTGCTTGTCTACCGTCCACGAACCAGGACGCCTTTTCCTGACCTTCTGCCCGTCCTCGACTACGAGCCTGCCTGCCGTTCCTGTACCTCGCACCCTTGCCGCCACCGCAGGCAAGCCCCACCAGTGGTAGTGACCTGGTGGACACTGGTGAAAACCGGGTCCCACTTAGATTCCACTCCCTGGTAGGGGCTTACGCCATCGCCTGCGGTGGTCCAGTGGATCCACCTCCAGAATCGTTACATAATCCTTGTGTATGAATGATGGATTTATACAAAGCCTCTACATCCAATGTTACCAACCACATATCACCATTAGTGTTGAGCGATTTTATCAAGAAAAGTTAAAATCGAGTAGATTTTTACATTTTTCTCAATCTCTATCCGATTTGTTTCCTCAAAATTGGGTAAAAAAAATCAAGATTGAGAATTAAGATTGAGCTATTTTCGCTGTTTTATGTATTTTACTGTATTTCCTAATGAATGCCATTACGATTAGAGACTGTAAACTGAACAAATTGCTATGCTTGTTTCAAAGCAGGCAGACACACCATTTCCAAGTGATTTCACTAAGGAAAAGCTGCTAGATAGATTAGTTAGGGCTGGGGTACAGCAAGATTATGGAATCCTAGACAGTAGTAGTTAGGGATTTTGATATTGCTGCATACTGCATCTTTGCATTGCCCAAAACTTCCTTGCTGCAGTTTTGGGGGATAGCTTGTGCACAAAACACGTTTTGGAATCTCTCAAAAGAAAACGCTGTGATATACTGGTTTCTTGCAGAAAATTTCATTCCATGCCCAAAATTTCCTTTCTGCAGTTTTGGGGGGGACAGTCGGTGTACAAGACATCGTTCTTCCATAAGACTCCATTTTACAGATATTCCTTAGAAAAAAATTCTGTTTCTAATCCTAGTTGCCAGTTGCAAAGTATAGGCATTCAAGAACCCTGTTAATTTGGTGTCAGGGTTCTTCCATAAGACCACATTTCATAGATATTCCATAGAAAAATTCTGTTTCTAATCCTATTTGCCAGTTGGGAATGATAGGAATTAAAGAACACTTGTGATTTGCTGTCTCTGGAGTACAGTTCTTCAGTAAGAGATTGTGAACAAATCTTGACCTTTTTAATATTTATCTTTTTGAACATGGAATGAACTAGAGGTGGTAAGTGAGCAAGGAGGGGCGTAGGACGTGGGGCTTTGAGGTACGAAAAGGCACTCCTTTCATGCTTTTGAACAACCCCACAAGCGAGCACATCGTCAGTTGTAGGACCGTCAGGCCTGTCATCACTTGATCGGTTCCCTGTGAATCTCAATACTGAAGAGCGTCGCCAATCTGTTATTCAATGCTTAACACTAGTGTTGAGCGATTACGTTGGCCATCGACATCGGTCGATGGTCGATAGTCGACCATCATCGACAAGTAGTTCGATAGTCGATATAGATTATGAGCGATGACCATTAAAGTCTATGGGAGAGCAACAACACCTTCATTCCTTACCCCCAAACAGGGCTGGAGAAGCGGGAATTAACATCCACAACAGTAAAAGGATCGGTTTCCCTTAGGCAACACACTTAGGTTATAAAACCCACAGAAAAAAATCACAACCATTCCTATCCCGTCTTGTACCACGCTGACCCTTAAACCTCATCCCCACAAATTAAAAGTGCCAGAAGGCAGATGATTTGAACCATCTTTTTTCCCTTAAAAAGGGAATTAAAATTCCCTGTCTGGAATGCAGCATAGCCCCAAAAACCTGCATGACCCCAGATTTAAAAGTGCTGGAAAAAAATTTCTTTAACCCCCATTTTAGTTGACGGACATTGACATACATGTCCCGGGGCCACAGATAAGCCCCAAAACCCGCATGAAAACCCCCGATTCAAAAGGCTGGGAAAAGAGTCTTTTAACCCCCCATTTTTTAGTATCATGGACATTGTAACCCGTCCTGGGCCCCCAGCATGAGCCCCAAAACCGATACCCCCAGATTAAAAAGTGCCCGGGAAAAAGGGTCTTTTTAACCACTTTTTTGTTTTTATGGACATTGACTTAACCGTCCCCGGCCCACATGAGCCCCAAAAATCTGACCCCACATTTAAAAAGTCCGTAAAAAGGATCTTTAACCACCCTTTTGTTTTATGGACATTGACTTTAAACTGTTGTAGCGAATGACCATTAAACCCGTCTGACCCACAGATTAAAAAGTGGCCCGGGGAAAAAAAAGTCTTTCAACCCATTTTGTTGAACTGGACATTGACAAAATGCCTGGCCGCAGTATGCCCTTTTTAAACCCGTTTGACCCCCCAAAATTAAAAAAATGCGGGAAAAGGAAGGTTTTTAACCACCATTTAGTTTTAATGGCAGGAACTATATCTGTCCTGTACGCCGAATGACCATTAAAATGTTTTGACCCCCAGATTAAAAAGTGCCGGAAATGGAGTTTTCAACCCCCTTTTTTGTTTCAGGGAAAAATATTTTCCCTGTCCTGGGTTGACTTGCCCCTCCTTTTAGAGTGCGGACCTTTGGCTTCACTTGGAATTATGGTTTTTTAAGCTTTTTTCCACCAGGTCCCCTTTTTCTTGGATTTTTTTCTCATTTTTACTCAAGTGCTGGGGGAAAAATTGTTCTGTACTTTGTTCTTGTCCGGGGCTTCCATACTAATTTCTTGAAAAACCTACATTGGTCAAGTTTTTTGTCCTCCCCTTGTACAATTCAGAGGAATTTTTTTTTCCAGCTATTTTGTCATGAAGTTTTTTAGTTTTAATTTAGAAAAAAAATTTTTAAAAAATAGGAGGGAATCCCACCATGTCTTTGTTTCTCTTTTTTTAATTGTATTAAAAGGGGTTTGTCTAAATAAGGGATGATGCTATGTTAAGATCTTAAAACAAGTCATTTTGCAATATGTGTCCTTTTAAAAGTGTCCTCCTATTCCCGTTTCTGACAGCACCCTCACCCCGAGCCATTTGACAATTGTGAAGAAAAATGCTGTTGAAACAACATTTTTTTTATAATGACTGTTATAGCTGAAAATTCAAAGCAAAAAGCCCCAAAAAAAACAAAGCATGGGCCTTGAGCCATTTTGGACAATTGTGAAGAACAAATTCTGTTAGAAAAACAACATTTTTTTTTTTAATGGACCTGTAGTATAGCTGCATTTCAAAACAAAATGCCCCCCAAAAAACAAAGTGACCCTTGAGCCCTTTGGACAATTGTGAAGAACAAAAGTCTGTTAGAAAAAAAATTTTTTTTTTTTAGGCCCGTAGTTTTGCTGCTTTCAAGAGCATGACCCAAAAAAAATTTAAAAATGACTTTTCAGCCCCTGTTAAAAAAAGTGAGGGAGAAAGCCCCTTAAAAAACCAATTTTGTTCCAAAGGACCATGATTATTGTGTATCTCCAGCTACAGCCCAAAAAATTATAAAATTTACTTTCACCACTATTTAAAAAATTTTGAGGGAGAAATACCTTAAAAGCCCTTTTGTTCCAAAGGACCCTAATTATAGCTGTATTCACAAACATGACCTCAAAAACAAATTTACAATGCGAAAAAATTTAAAAATAAAGTGAGTAAAGGAATACGGTGTTGCATGAACCTTGCGTCTTTTACGTTCCTCACGCAAAACCCGCAAATAAAATGTTGGGAAAAAAGAAAAAAAAATTGCAGAAGAAATGATCATTTTAAAAACTTTTTCAAGGGCCAAATTTTTTTGTTTGAAGGGAATGTGAAGTGACAGGCAACTAATCGGGGACCTCGGAATTGGGGCCACAAAATCATCATGATTCATCTTGTGAAAGAAACGTCCCAATTATCTGTGGAAAGCCGGATGGTTTGTTGTAAAAGACTCTCCAGCTGGGCGAAAGTCCCCCTCGATATGAGTGGCTGCGGGGGACCACCTCTATGGCGTGGCGGCGGCCGGGCCATTCGTCCATTTTGGATACCAGAAGTCGATTGGGTTGGGGAACACATAAAAAAACATCGGTGTTGAGACGCAGATAGTCGTGCACCATGATCTTAAGTGGTCTTGTGTGTTTTATGTGTTGCCCTGCATTACATGCTTTGGGGTGAGATGGTAAATAAAGATTGCCAGAGGTCACCGATTGGGCTTCTGCCACATTGCCTGCTGTGCTGCCGCTACTGCTTTTGGAACTCTACTGCTGTCCGTCGATGATGTTGTTCCACCGTGACATTTGGGAACGTGAAGCAGAACATAAAAAGATGTCTCCAGTTGATCAATCAGCAAGGTCCCATTTCCTGCATTTTACTCTCTATTTGGGTGGGTGGAAGGAAAGTGCTGAGTTTTGTTTTTGTACCGGGGATCCAGGAGGGTGGCCACCCAGTAACTGTTGTTCATTTTGATGGCCTTTAAAATGCGAGGATCTTTTGGGAGGAAATGTACCATCCAACCACTCATGTGAGAGATGGAGCCTTGATTTCCCAAGACTCTGGGTTGAGGGGCACTAGCAAACTCATCTTCCTCATCTGCCTCAAATTCACGCCAACTTCTTTCCAAGGCAGGGACGTCGGTGGGGCTAGGAATACCTCCTCCTCCCTCCTCTGCTTTTCCCCCGGCACAGCCCTTTAACACAGCCCTGACTTGCTGAGATGATGCACCCCGAGAGCTGATGCGCCGCCCTTCAATAGCCCTGGACCCCCAACCACTGCCTAATGAAGACCGATAAAATTGTGAAACTGTCGGGCCTTCTGGATTCGACGGAATGGAAAGAAAGGCTCCGTGTCCGCATCTGTGTCCGTCTCCTCCCCCGTCGCTGGTGGGACCTGTTATTTTCAGGTGTCCAACGATCGTTCCAGAACTAAGATCACCACAATGCTCATGCTGACAAGGGCATTGTCCTCACTCACCATTTTGGTGGATTCTTCAAAACTGGGCGTGAGCTCTTTCACCTGCCTTGCTTCTCGGTTGCTCAACACCCCTAGGTCCGCACCGCTGCTTGTCAGGCCATGTGTCACTTTATACTGCGTAATGGCATTGCGCTGCTGCCACAATCGCTGGAGCATGTGGAGGGTGGAATTCCAGCATTTTGCCACGTCAAACAATGAGCGGTTTTTACGGGGGGGGCCGAGCTGACGCTGCAAAAGCAGCCAGGCGGGACGAAGCAGGGTGGCGAACAGCAGAAGTGCGAACTCAGACCTCGAGCCTTCCTCAGCAGGCAGTCCAGATCCGGTAGCTCTTTAGAAATTTTGGACGAAAGGTTCATGACTTTGTGCCAGGCAAGGGATGTGCTCAGCCTACGATCTTAAGGGCGGCCAGAGATTTTCGCGTTATAACACACCACCTTCCCTGGCACAAGGTTCTTGTCACCCAGCCAGCGCTCTGTCTCATTGCGGAGAGCCATCCACAGCTCCTGAGCTGTGTGTGGACGGTCTCCAAGACAGATTAATTTCAACACGGCCTGGTTTCTCTGCGCACGTTATGCCACCAGAGGACCTTGGGGGAAAGAGCCCTGCACCATACCTGCAGTTTTGAAGAGCGTGCGCCGAGCCTGAGAGCCAACGTCACCCCCAGAGACATCCACAGCTCACCCAGTGAGCTGTCACAGAGATATAGCGGCCATGGTTGTGCTTACTAGTCCATGTGTCGGTGGTCAGATGGAGTTTTCCAGGCCCAGATGCAGACAACGCGCTTGAAATTTTAGCTGACACGTGGCTGGCCAGGGCAGGGACGGCTTTTCTGGCAAAGAAATGCCTGCTCGGCCTCTAGTATTGGGGGCAGGCAAGGGCCATGACGTGACGGAACCCATCTGTGTCCACCAGACGGAAAGGCAACATTTCCAAGGCCAAAAGCCTGGCAATGCCGACATTCAAGGGTTTTGGCTTTGGATGGTTTGGGTTAAAGTGTTTTTTTCTGCTCCCAAACCTGGAAGACAGAAGGCTGGCTGCTAGAGGCCGTGTACGGCGTGCAGGTCGTCAAACTGGCGGAAGGAGAAGGGGTAGGATGGGTCTCTGGGGTGCTGGTGGTACTCAGGAGACGGTGGAGGCTGAAGCGGGGTTTATCCTGATCAATGACTCTGAGAGACATGGGCAGCTGAGGAACGCTTTGGTGGTGGCGGAGGAGGAGGCGGAGACAGAGGTTGTGACAGTGGTTGGAGGCCCGGCGTCAGTCTGGCCTTTATTGGCCAAGTGTTGCCTCCATTTCAACTCATGCATTCGCTGCATGAGACTAGACATGTTGGTGGTGGTTAAACACCTAAGATTCTTGCCTCTACTTATGTGTTTACGGCAAAGGCGGCATATGACATCGCTGGGTGAATCAGAGGCTTGCTCAAAGAAGCCCAGGCTTGAGAGGTCCCTGGACTTTTTTGACGGCGATAAGCGAGGGCGGGGTTTCGCTGACGTGGCTGGCGGAAATCATATCAGCGGACTTCTGCGACTGCCCTCTCCCTTTTTGAGGCGGAGAG
>JAODAL010079214.1:0-12653 GCA_025379985.1 Phyllomedusa bahiana | reverse complement strand
TTAATTCCTGTTTTTTTTTCCCACTTTTCCAACAAGCCAACAAAATTTTAGGTCAAATGAAATCCTCAAGTCCAGAGGTAAGTTTTTGTTTTAACTTGTAAACTCAAAGGGCTTAGGTCCTGCAAAATGATCTTTGGAGCCATATGACAATATTGATTTTCCTCCCATGATTTATAAACTCCGCTGTCTCCACGTTCATTAAAAGAGACTTTGTCTTGGATACTCTGAAATTGCATCAAACAGTTGCTAGGAATTGGAGAATATTAGGGGTAAACTCCAATCAAGAAAGCAGATCATTCACATAAGTCCAAAGATATTATTTAAGGACCTGACGGTCCATTCTATCTGACTAGAGGAATGATATTCAAGGAAAAAGTCGAGAGCTATCCTTAAGGGCACCAGGACAGGAGAAACCGGCTTCCATTCCGAGAAGAGTTAATAAAAAAACATAGGGTGACTGTATAAAAGGGGGCTGCGGTGTTTTCTGGTTTTTTTTGCCACAACAAAATGTATGAAAAAGGCGCATCCCCAAACTTTGCGCAAAGACCTTTTTAATGCCCCAAAGTTTTGGGGGCTTTCTGAAGAGTGCCCCACATTCTAAAAGTAGACACATTTATGTTTCTTTGATGCCTAGGTGCAAAAACGTTAGAACGCCAGACCGGTTTAAAAGGGTGGTCTGACCCAGACTTGTCTTTATTGGCACTAGACTGGCCTGTTGTATGCCCCTGCGAAGGACAGGTTCATACATTCTGGAGCATTCTACAAAAATACAAAAACTTCCCCACATAATTGACTAAAAAAAATAGAGAAAAAGATAAAAAAAAAAAATAATCCCTTTAAAACATCCTTTTTTAATACTATATAATCTAAAATGTATTTAAAGTAATGCCAGGACAGAGAAAAGGGAAAAAAAGAAAAAGCAAACCTAAACTGTCTCTAATTTTAAAAAACCCCCTAGATACAGAACGGGAAAACCCCCCCCGAAAAAGGGCGACCCAAAAAACCCCTACCTAATCCTATTAAAAGGTCCCGCTAATAAAATTTATGGGGGGAAAAAAAAATGATCACAGATAGGGGAGGCAAAAAAAAAAAAAATTTTATAAGAGCGCAAAAAAAATTTCTTTTAGATTAGGGGAAAGGCGGGACAAAACCCACCCCCAAATACCACAAAAACCCCCCCACAGCAGCCCAAGTACACAGTAAAAACCCAGGGAATATTAAAAGGGCAATATTATTCACCAATTGCCCCCGAATGGTATGTACAATATAGGGCGAAAAGAAGAAGCTGCGTGGAATAACCCCAAACGCTTTTTCGTCCTATTTAAGGACTCCTCAGTAGGTAAAAATTTCCAATACCCATCTTTAAAAATCATTCAAAAAACTCACTGGTTAGATCACGATACCTATGTATATATTGCAAAACCACAAAAAAGGGAAGGCTTAATTTCCTGAAATCTCCAACTGTAGGGATATCAGAAGAGTTAATTTCTAAATGGAGTTGGTGTTACTCTAAAGTGGGAACTCACGTAGTGGTGTGGTCCTCAGTGCCCCACCATCAAATAGCCCCCGGGGGTTTAATACCCCCCGAGAACCCCTCCTAATAGGGGGAGAAAAAAACGCCCCCCCATTCTTATATCAGATCGTGTACTCATTTGGGGATAACATGAGGCATCACTCGGCGTCTCGAAAGTTACCTGGCATGTCCCGTGATTTTTAGAACGCCCCCGTCCAGGTGTTCTAACGGCATGCGCTAACTCATGACGCGTTATGGTTTACTGCGCATCCCCGGAAGTTCAAAAATGGGGGCCCCCGGCATCCCCGAAGCCCACCGCGCCTGCCCCCAAAAATATAAGCACCCGGTACCCGGCGCCCCTGCATAACCCACAGGATACAACAGGGGAAACGGCCAAGGAAACCCTCCCCAAAAAGGCGGAGGCGGCATTATTCAATGCCTAAACGAAAGGGAGGCAGCCCAAAAAAGAAAAAAACGCTGGCCGTATGTTTTAAACATGATCAATAGGGAAAAACATAGCAAGTGTTTTACAACCCCATCCAAATTTTAGATAGTACAATTTTATAAGAAAAAAAATGTAAATGGCATACAAATATATCACAAATTGGGGAATCTGTGTTTAAATGAAGGTTATGTGTTAAAAAGATTTTTATTATCCAGAAGACTTTACAAAAAGCACTGAAGGCAATGACTCATTTAACCCCTCGGAAACCACCCAAATTTAGTCTATAAATCACTGGTTTCACGCTGTAGAATGGTCTGTCCCAATACCAAACCCCTCAAAAGGGGGTTTTTACTAGATCGATACCCCTAAATTTCATAACTTTTTACCATATGTTTTTCCCACGTGTCTGCAATTGGTGTATCATATTGTTTTTTTATTCACCCAAAATGTCACCAATTCTTCTCCTAACTTCCCCCGTGTTTTTCCCAAAAAAGTTTAAGCCCACAGGGGCAAGGGCCAGGGAGAAAAGTAGGGGGGAAGTGGCCAGGGGCAATGGCCCGGTACCAAATGGTATATTTAGAAGGATTGTCAATTGTTGCCAAAGTTTTCCCTTTTCAACAAATTGACAAAATTTACACCCTGCCCCATTTTTTAAAGCGCCATTTGGTTGTCTACCTAGCCGGTTTTTCCCTCTGTGGGGCCACAAAATGGGGTTCTCACCAAATTTTTGTAAAACTCCTCCTTTTGATAGGTAAATTAGGGGGGGGGGGGGTAGCAGGGAAATTCCTTAAGGGAAAATTTATCTTTGTAACAGTAAATTTCCTTTTTTTGATAAAATCATGAAAACTTATTGCCTGTGGAAATTTTAATTTTACCAATGTCCGAAGTATTCCCCACAGTACCCCCCTAATTTTTTTGGTAGCCGGGGATCAAAGACCGCCCGATCCCCATGCTAGCCTTTTGATTGCCCCTTTAAAAGAAGATTGGGGGTTTTTTTTTCTAGCAACAAACCTCTCCTTAGGTCTTGGCTTGTTTTTGAAACTATCAGTTCAGAGAAATTTCTCCTGGCGAAGTACTGCCCCCCAGGAAATTCCTCTCACAAAACGGTCTCGGGTGAAAATATATCAAAAGGGAAGGTGCAAAGTAGTGCAATCAAAGTAAATAAGGGAATGGGCAGAATACAATAGCAAGACAGGTTATCAAACATGGAACTTTTTGCTTGGAAAAAAAAGTGGTTTAGGGGTGATTTATTTACAATGTAATAACAGTTGACCTGAAACAGTACAGGTTCTGATCTTTTTTAAAACCAAGGCTTGCAACGTGACAAGGACATCTTGTACATCTAATGTAAAAGAAGGTTTCACCATCATCTTTACTTTATTGTAAGGGCGCATCCCACGGCATAAGACAAATACCGGCCAGTTTGTGGCCCGGTATTTGTCTGTTTTGGGGCCCGTCCCAGTGGCGGGGAAAGTGACGGCTTTTCTACGCGTTTGAGCAGAGAATAGCCCCCCCCCCTCCCATTGAGAAGAAACAGATTCGTCCGGTTTTGGAGGGAAGAAGGTGCTTGCTCAATGTTTGGCCGGGGGGACCGCGGCGGCAAAACCGCAGGGTGGAAGACCCGTGCAGTGGGGACTGTGCAAGGGTTTTCCTTAGAGCACAATTGTGCTCATTTTCGGCCGGTTTTTCAGGCGGTCCTGAAAAACCGAAAAACGGCTAAAAAAACCGACCGGAAACCCTTGCCGTGGGGACATGCCCTGAGAGCGCTGAGACTAAGGAATGCACTGACACTGGTTCTGTGATGGTCAGTTGATTAATTGATTCAGCTCAAGAAAGGCTTAGATGCCTTTCTTGAAAAATATAACATTACAGGTTATGAAATCCAACAACAGAAGACTCTATCTCCACTGCTCAGGTTCAGTGAAAATCTTGGGCGACATGTCTCAACTCGCCAACGCCAGTTTTTTTAGTCTATTTGCGGGAAAAACCACTTTTGACGCCCTATTCTTGTTTTTAAATGGACTGTTGTACACCAAAACTAGGCGCATTATACGCCAGGCACGACACTTTGTAATGCGCCTAAATATGGTTTCTGTGCACCCCCATTGCGTAATGCGCCTATTGAGGCGCATTACATATGTTATGCGCCTCCTTCGGGCAATACGCTGCGATAGGCGCATTACATATACTACCAATGATATGTATTTTGCTGCAAGTTGCGCCTCTTTTTGATGGGATGCGCCTTTTTTGGCGCAATGCACCTTTTTAGGCGCATTAATGTATTCCTGACGCCAGATTTTATAAACTATCGGACTTTCAGGTGCACTTTACACTGATTTAATGCGCCGAAAACTGGCATAGATACGCCACTTTTCGGACATGTTGTCCCTTGTTTTTATTTCATCTATCTAAAAAATATCAGTTGAAGCATATTACAGTCAAATAGTCATTACCAAAACACGTCGGCGTTTGTACACCAACATGCTTGTACTGATATGTTTTTATTTGAATTAAATAAAAACAAGAATTTTACTGAACCTGAGCCATGGAGATACAGATTCTTCTATTGTTGAATTTCAAGTTTAACCGCTAACAGCTCCAGGCAGATCGCGGATGCAAGTGAAGTAAGTGATTAAATGTGAATATTACAGGTTATGGGTACAAGATTATGTTAGTAATTAGAGATGGGCGAATCGATTCTAACGAAGTGGAATTCGTTTAGAATTTCAGGAAAACTTCGGTTCGTAACGAAATCGAACTTTGGGGTTTATTCGCGGGGGGCGGGAAATGTGCTTTTCATTGATAAAATGGCTGCGAGCACATGGCGTTACTTGGGGCAAAGCACTTGGGAGGAAGAAGGGTTTTTTTTTGGGGGGGAAAAAAAGGTTTTAAAAAAAAAAAAAAAGGGGGGGAAAAATTTAAAAAAAAAATTTTTAAATTAAGGGGGGGGGAAAAAAATTTTAAAAAAAATTTTTTTGGGGGGTTTTTTTAAAAAAATTTTTTTTTAAAAAATTTTTTTAAAAAAAATTTTGGGGGGAAAAATTTTTTTAAGGCCCTTTGGGGAAAATTTAATTTTAAAAATTTCCCGGGGGAAAAAAAAAAAAAAAAAATTTTTTTTTTGGGGGGGGGGTTTTTAAAGGGGAAAAGGTTTTTTTTTTTTATTTTTAGGGGTTTTTTTCCCTTTTTTTTTTTTTGGGGTTTTTGGGGTTTTTAAAAAAAAAAAAAAAACCCTTTAAAAAGGGGGGGGGTTTTTTAAATTTTTTTAAAAAATTTTAAAAAAATTTAAAAAAGGGGGAAAAAACCCCCGGGGGGAAAAAAAAAATTTTAAAAAAAAAATTTTTTAAAAAAATTTTTAAAAAAAAAAAAATTTAAAAAAAAAAAAAATTTTTTTTTTAAATTTTTTTTTTTTTTGGGGGGGGGCCCCAAAAAAAAAATTTTTTTAAAAGGGGGGTTTTTTTTTTGGGGGGGGGTTTTTTTTTTTTTTAAAAAAAAGGGGGGGGGTTTTTGGGGAAAAAAAATTTTTAAAAAAAAAAAAAAAAAAAAAAATTTGGGGGGGGTTGGGGAAAAAAAAATTTTTAAAAAAGGGGGAAAAAAATTTTAAAAAAAGGGGGGGGAAAAAGGGGGGGGAAAAGGAAAAAAAGAAAAAAAAAAAAGGGGGGGAAAAAAAAAAAAAAAAGGGTTTTGGGGGGTTTTTTTTGGGGGGGGGGGGGTTTTGGGGGGGGTGGGGGGGTTTTTTGGGAATGGGGGGGGGGGGTTTTTTTTTTTTTTGGGGGGGGGGGTTTTTTTTTAAAAAAAAAAAATTTTTTTGGGGGGTTTTTTTAAAAAAATTTTTTGGGGGGGGGGAAAATTTTTAAAGGGAAAAAAAAAAATTTTTGGGAAAAAAAATTTAAAAAATTTTTAAAAAAAAAAAAAAAACCTAAAAAAGGTTTTTTTAAAAAAAAAATTTTTGGGTTGGGGAAAAAAAAAAAACCCTTTTTAAAAAAAAATTTTTTTTTTAAAAAATTTTTAAAAAAAAAATTAAAAAAAAAAAATTTTTTGGGGGAAAAAAAAAAAATTTTTGGGAAAATTTTTTTTGGGTTTTTGGGGGGGGGGGGGGGGGTTTTTGGGGGGGGGTTTTAAAAAAAAATTTTTTAAAAAAAATTTTTTTAATTTTTTTTTTGGGAAAAATTTTTTAAAAAAAGGGAAAAAGGGGGGGGGGGTTTGGTGGGGGGGGAAAAAATTTTTAAAAAAAAAAGGGGGGGGGGGTTTTAGGGGGGTTTTTGGGGGTTTTTTTAAAAAAATTTTTTTTTTTAAAAAAAATTTTTTAAAAATAAATTTTTTTTTTAAAAAAAAAGGGGGGGAAAAAATTTTTTGGGGGGGGGGGGGAAAAGGGGCCCCAAAAAAAAGGGGGGGGTGGGGGGGGGGGGTTTTGGGGGGGGAAAAGGGGGGGGGGGGGGGAAAAAAAAAAACGGGGGGGGGGGTTGTTGTTTTTTGGGGGGTCCCCCGGGGGGGTTTTTAAATTTTTTTTGTTGGGGGGTAAAAAAGGGGGGGTTTTTAAAAAAAGGGGGGGTTTTTTTTTAAATTTTGGGGGGGGGGGGGAAAGGGGGGGTGTGTTTGGGGGGGGGGGGAAAAAATTTTTTTTAACCCCCAAAAAATTTTTGGGGGTTTTGGGGAAAGGAATTTTTTTTTTTTGGGGGGGGAAAAAAAAATTTTTTTAAAAAAGGGGGGGGGGGTTTTTTAAAAGGGGGGGGGGGGGAAAAAGGGGGTTTTTTTTGGGTGGGGGGGGGTTAATTTTTTTTTTTTTTTTTTAAAAAGGGGTAATTTTTTAAAATTTTTTTTTTCCAAAAAAAGGGGGGGGAAAGGGGGGGGGTTTTAAAAAAAAAAAAAAAAAAAAAAAAAAAAAGGGGGGGGGGAAAAAAACCCCCAAAAAAAAAAAAATTTAAATTTTTTTTTAAAAAAAAAAAAAAGGGAAAAAAAAAAAAAAAAAAAATAAAATAAAAAAAAAAAAAAAAAATTAAAAAAAAAGAAAAAAAATAAAAAAAAAAACAAAATTTTTTTTTTGGGGGAAAAAATAAAAAAAAAAAAAAAAAAAAAAGGGGGAAAAAAAAAAAAAACCCAAAAAAAAAAGGGGGGGAAAAAAAAAAAAAAAAAAAAATTTTGGGGGGAAAATTTAAAAAAAAAAAATAAAAAAAAAAGGGGGGAAAAAAAAAAAAGGCCCCAAAAAAAATTTTTTTTTTCCCCCCCCCGGGGGGTTTTCCCCTTTTTTTGGGGTTTGGGGGGGGTTGGGGGGGGGGAAAAAAAAATTCTTTTTTTTTTGGGGGGGGGGGGGGGAAATTTTTTTAAAGGGGGAATTTTTTTTTTTTTGGGGGGGTTTTGGGGGGGGGAAAAATTTTTTGGGGGGGGAAAAAAAAATTTTTTTTTTTAAAAAAAAAAAGGAATTTTTTAAAGGGGTTTTGGGGGTTTTTTTTTTTTTTTAAAAAAAAAAATTTGGGGGGGTTTTTTAAAGGGAAAAAAAAGGGGGTTTTTAAAAGGTTGGGGGGGGGAAAATTAAAATTTTTTTAAAAAAAAATTTTTTTTTTGGGGGAAAAAAAAGGGGTTTTAAAAAAATTTTTTTTGGGGAAGAAAAAAGGGGGGAAAAAAAAGGGGAAGGGGGGAAAAAAAAAGGGCAAAAAAAGGGGGAAAAAAAATTTTGGGGGGGGGGGCCCTTTTTTTTTTTAAAAAAAAATTTTTAAAAAAAAAAAAAGGGGGGGGGGGTTTTTTTAAAAAAAGGGGGTTTGGGGGGAAAAAAAAATTTTTTGGGGGGGGGGGAAAAATTTTTTGGGGGAAAAAGGGGGGGGAAAAAAGGGGGGGGGAAAATTTTTTTTTTGGGGGGGTTTCAAAAAAATTTTTTTTAAAAAAAAAATTTTTTTTGGGAAAAAAAAAAATTTTTTTTTTTTTTAAAATTTTAAAAAAAATTTTTTGGGAAAAAATAAAAAAACCCCTTTGGGGGGGGGGGAAAAAAAGGGGGAAAAAAAAAAGGGGGGGGTAAAAAATTTTTTTTTTAAAATTTAAAAAAAACGGGTTTTTTTTGGGGGGGGGGGGGGGGGGGGGGCCCCGGGGGGGGGAAATTTTTTGGGGAAAAAAAGGGGGGGGGGTTTTTTGGGCGGGGGGTTTTTGGGGGGAATTGGGGGGAGGTCCGGGTTTTTTGGGGGTTTTTTTTTAAAAAGGGGTTTTTTTTAAAAAAAAATTTTTTAAAAAAAGGGGGAAAAAAAAGGGGGGGTTTTTTTTGGGGGGGTTGCCCGGGGGGTTTTTTTTTTTAAAAAGGCCCAAGGGTTTTTTAAAAAATTTTTAAAATTTGGGTTAAAAAAATTTTTCCGGTTTTTTAAAAAGGAGGGGGGGAAAAACCCAAAAAGGGGAAAAGGGAAAAAAAAGGGGAGGGAAACCGGGGGTTTTTGGGGGGGGAAAATTTGGGTAAATTTTTTCCCCCCCCGGGGTGGGGGGTTGTTTTTAAAAAAAAAATTTGATTTTTGGGGAAAAAGGGGGAAAAAAAAAAGGGGTTTTTTTTTGGGGGGGGGTTTGGGGGAAAAGGGGGGGGGGGTTTTTGGGGGCCCCAATTTAAGGGGGAAAAAAATTTTTTTAAAAAAAAGGGGGGAAAAAGGGGGGGGGGAAAAAAAGGGGGGAAAAAAAAAGGGGGAAGGGGGGGTTTTTAAAAAATTTTGGGGGGGGCTTTTTAAAAAAAAAAGGGGGGGGGGGGTTTTTGGGGGGAAATTTTGGTTTTAAAGGGAAAAACCCCCTTTTTTGGGAAAAAATCCAAAAAAAAGGGGGGGGAAAAGGGGGGGGGGGGGAAAAATTTCCCAAAGGGGGGGGGTTTTGGGGAAAAAAAAGGGGGGAAAAGGGTTTTTTTTTTTTTTTTAAAACCCCTTTTAAATTTTTTTTTTTTTGAGGGGAAAAGGGGGGAAAAAAAAAAAGGGGGGGGGCCCCCTTTTTGGGGGGGGTTTAAAGGGTTTTTTTGGGGGGCCGGGTTTTTTTTCCCCCCCCGGCCCAAAAAAAATTTGGTTTTTCGGGAAAAGGGAGTTTGGGAAAAATTTTTAAAGGGGGGGGCCCCCCCCCCCGGGGGGGGGGCGGGGGGTTTTTTTTTGGGGGGTGGGGGGTTTTTTTTGGGGGGAAAATTTTTTTAAAAAATTTTTTTTTGGGGGGGGGAACTCCCAAAGGGAAGGGGGTTTTTAAAAACCCCCCCCCCGGGGGAAATTTTTTTAAAAAAAAAAATTTTTTTTTTTAAAAAAAAAAGGGGGGGGGAAAAAAAAACCCCCGGGGGGTTTAAATTTTAAAAAGGGGGGAAGGGGGGAAAAAAAAAGGGTTTTTAAAAACCCGGGGAAAAAAAAAAAAAAGGGGAAAAAAAAGGGGGTTTGGGGGGGGGGGCCCCGGGGGGGCCCCCCCGGGGGGGGGAAAAAAGGGGAAAGGGGAAAAATTGGGGGGGGGGGGAAAAAAAAAAAAAAAAAAAAAAAATTTTTTTTAAAAAAAAAAGGGGGGGCCCCCAAAATTTTTAAAAGAAAAAGGGGCCCCCAAAAAAAAGGGGGGGGAAAATTTTTGGGGAAAAATAAAGGGGGGGGAAAAAATTTTAAAAAAAAAAAAAGGGGGGGGAAAAAAAAGGGGGAATTTAAAAAAAGGGGGTTAAATTGGGGGAAAACCCCCCCGGGGGCCCCCCCCAGGGAAAAGGGGGGAAATTTTTTTTCCCCCCGGGTTTTTTTTAACAGGGAAAACCCCCCCCCCCTGGGTTTTGGGGAAACCGGGCCAAAAATTTGGTGGGAGGGGGGAAAAAAAAAGGGGGGGGTTTTTTGGGGCCCCCCTTTTGGGGGGTTTTTTCCCCCCCCGGGGAGGGGGGGGGGGGGGGAAAAATAAAAAAGGGGAAAACCCCCGAATTTTTTTGGGGGGGGGGGCCCCTCCCCCCCCCCGGGGGGGGGTTTTTTTTTTAAAACCCGGGGCCCCGGGGGGAAAAAAGGGGGGGTTACCCCCCCCCCCCAAATTGGGTTTTAAAAAACCCCCCCCAAAAAAAAAGGGGGGAAAGGGGGGGGGGGTTTTTTTAAAAAACCCCTTTGGGGGGGGCCCCCCCCCCAAAAAAAAGGGGGGGGGGGGGGGGAAAAAAAAGGGGGGCCCAAGGGGAATTTAAATTTGGGAAAAATTCCCCCCCCCCTTTTTGGGGGGGGGGGGGGGGGGCCGGGGGACCCAAAAAAACCCCCTTTCCCCGGGGAGGCCCCCCCTTTTTTGGGAAAACCGGGGGGGGGCCCCTTTTTAAACCCCCCCTTTTTTTTTAAAACCCTGCCCCCCCTTTGGGGGGGGGGGGGGTTTTTTCCCCAAAACCCCCCCTTTTTCCCCCGGGAAAATTTTCCCCCCTTTAAAATTGGGGGGGGCCCTTTTTCCCCCTTTCCCTTTGGGGGGGGTTTTTTTGCCCCCCCCCCTTTTTTTGCCCCTGGGGCCCCCCTTTTTTTTCCCCCCTTTTGGGCCTCCCCCCCTTTTTTTCCCCCCACCCCCCCTTGGGGGCCCCTTTTTTTTTCCCTTTTTGGGGGGGCCCCCCCCCCCCTTTTCGGGGCCCTTTTTTTTTGTATTTTTCCCCCCCGGGGTTTTTTTAAAACCCCCCCCGGGTTTTGGGGCCCTGCCCCCCGGGCCCCCCTGGGGCCCCCTTTTTTTGGGGGCCCCCCTTTGGAAAAAACCCCGGGGCCCCCCTTTTTTTCCCCCCTTTTTCCCTTTTTTGCCCCCCCTTTTTGGGGCCCTTTTTCCCGGGGGGGGCGGGGCCCCCCCCGGGGGCCCCGGGGGGCCCCAAAAAAATTTTTTTTTCCCCCGGCTAACCCCCCGGGGGCCCCCCGGGGCCCCCTTTGTTTTTCCCCCGGCCCCCCTTTTTTTTTCCCTTTTTTGGGGTTTTTTTTCCCCTCTTTTTTTCCCCCCCCCAAAAAATTTTTTTGGGGCCCCCCCCTTTTTTTTCCCCCCCTTTTTTGGTTTTGGGCTGGTTTTTTTCCCCCTTTTTGGGTTTTTTTCCCCCCCCTTTTGGGGGGGGGCCCCCCCCCCAAAGGGGGAAATTTTCCCGGTTTTTTTTTTTTCCATTTTTTGGGGTTTTTTTAAAGCCCCTTTTTTTTTTTCCCCTTTTCCCCAAAAAAAATTTAAAAAAAGGGGGGGGGGGGGGGATAAAAAAAATTTTTGGGGGGCCCCCCCCCCCCCCCCAAAAAAACCCAAAATTTGGGGGGAAATTTTTTTTTTGGGGGGGGGTTTTTTGGGGGGGAATTTTTTTTTAAAAAAGGGGGGGGGGGGTTTTTTTTTTTTGGGGGGGTTTTTAAAAAAATTTTTTAAAAAAAAAAAAATTTTTTTTTTTTTTTTTACAAAAAATTTTTTTTTTTTTTTAAATTTTTTTTTTTCACCATTTAAAAATTTCACACTTAATAACTTTTTAGATTAATTCTAAGGGTTTTTTACGGGCGTGTGGATACCAAATTTTGTGTAGGTTTTTTTTTTTGGTTAATTTATGTCAATTATTTTTTATTAAATATTTATTTTTTTTTTTTATTATTTATTTTTTTTATTTTTTTTTACACTTTTTAGGGTTTTTTTTTTACTTTTTTTTTGCTCCCCGGGAAAGGGGGAATGTTTTTTAAAAAAATTTTTTTTTTTTTTTTTTTTTTTCCCTTAGTAATTTTATTAGCATTTCATAAAATTTCTAATACTTGCTAATCTGTGTCGTCGACACAGGGAGTGATTAGGGGCAGCACAAGTGCATCCAATCACTGGCTTCTTACAAGACAACTCTGGGGGGGACGTAGGTCCCCCCGAGGGTGACGTGCAATCCGGGCCCGAGCCGTCGGGTGACCCGGGGGTTTTCCCATCACCCACAACAAAGGGGGCCCTTTGTTTTCCTGCGGGAACCCCCACCCCCGCCAAAACAAAAAGGGGTTTTTAAAACAAAAAGGGTTTTCGGAGGTTTCCTCCCCTCCCCCCATTTCCTGCAGGGGGATGCTCTGGGGGTCGGGGCTGTGTAATTCAGCCCCGATCATGCGCAGCGGGCGCCGGGCGCCGCAAACCCCGATTTCTGCAGGACTCAAAAAACGTTTGCTGCAACGAACGACCCGCCCCCCCCCCCCCCCCCCCCGGCCCACGTCAAAAACGGTGCCGCGGTCCCTTAAGGGGTTAAGCTTGGCACTCCCTTCTACAGCACCCTTCAGGCTCTGGGGAGCCTGGAAAAAAGCTGTTTTTTAACTTTAATTTTTGTGCCCCAAGTAATTGGAACCCAAAAAGAATTTTTTTCGGGAAAAAATTTGGCGAAGTGGGCCCCAACCCAATTTTTTAGAAATTGCCCACTCAAAAAGTAATCTATACTGAAATTTCCAAATTTTGGGGGTTTAAAAAGGGTTTTTCCCCTTTGTTAGGGAAATGGGGAACGGGTTCATAAAGGTTTTCTGCCCCTGAATCACAGGGTACCTTTAAAAAAAATGGGTTAGAAACCCGAGTTTTTTTTCAACCTTAACAATTTTTAAAAATACTGTATGTTAAAAAAACAAATAATCCCCTTCTGTATGCAAGCTTCTTACATGGAAATAAACTGGAATTGATTGCTGTCTAATGTGACTTGTAGAAACAAGTTATCCAATGACAGAGTTGAAGCATAGGGTTTTCTGTAGCAGCTACTTTTCGAAATCTGAAACTTCCCGAGTTTGCAAAAGCAAGGGACCAAACATGAAGGGGCCAAAAAACAAT
>JAODAL010079213.1:0-7500 GCA_025379985.1 Phyllomedusa bahiana | reverse complement strand
GTCCGCCAAAATATGTTCAGTTAAAAATGCCCCAGTTACAAGCTTGGCCCTCGCTTCCTAGGTTCCCTTGAAATCCTGAGCCGTATTAAACCATTAGCGTATAAGCTCCGACTCCCACCACCCATGCGACCCTAATTCTTTCATGACTCCCTCCTAAAGCCCGTCGGACGATCGCTTCTCCAGAAAAGTTGTCCTCCCTCTCCTGATCCGTACCTCCAACAAAATTTGCGGTTCAAGAGATCTTGCTATGATGGTTGTTAGGGTAAACGGCAATTCTTGTTGATCGTGAGGGATTCGGTCCGGAGAGAGATCTGTGGGAGCCTGAGGAGAACATCCTGGACCACGGTCTCTTGTTGACCTTCCCCGAACCAGAAGAAGGATGGGGCCTATGGGGGGGGGGTAACTGTCCACGGGTTGGTCCCGCAGCCCCTCGCCCGGGCTGCGAAGTCGCACTCGTGTCCGCCACCCACGCTCGCCGGTCCCCTGCCCCTTGCCGGGCCCGCGTTCGGGTCCCCCGGCTCCCCTTACCTCCGTCGCTCCCTGATTCATACCTCGTCCTCACTGTGCTGGCCGGGCGAGCCGCTCGCCCGCCCCTTAGGCGCGCGCGCGCCGGCTCCGAGGATTTAAAGGGCCAGTACGCCCATTATTGGCTAAGTTGGCAGGGCCCCTTTTTTAACCTCTTCCTTGGGGGTCACCTTTCCCGGGACTTTGTGCCATACACCCTTTTAGAAAAAGCTTCAGTGCCCCGCGTTGTCTGCTACCGTGTCCCCAAACCTTACCCCCCTGTTTCTACCAAAAAACCATTGCCCCCCTGCCCTGACCTCTTCCTTTCCCCGACCCCCTAGCCTCACGTTTCTGTACCACGCACAGCCTGGTCCCACCGAAAGCAAGTAGCCTGGGACGACCTGGTATTCTGCCCCCCGCAAAGTCCTCCGTTTGGGGGGCTCGGGTGAAAACCCGGGGTTCTACTTAGATTCCGCCCCCGGGTAGGCTTACACCAATCGCTTACGGTGGAGGGGATCCACTACGCATTGTTACAGGAGGTCAGATTGAGGATGAATAAACAAAAGAGTCCCTTTAGGAATAAGTGTATGGAGCCCCGGTAGCTAAACACTTTGTGGAATTGCGACATTCTTTTCCCCCAATTAAGTTTTTGGGGTGATGATTCTGTTCCCCCCAAAAGAGGGGGGGGGGGGGTGATCGAAAAGTTTTGAAAAAGAAGGAGAGTAATGGATCTTTGAGTACAAATATTACAACCCCAGGACAAATTTAGAATTTTGAATTTAATTTTCCCTCCTGTATTTAATGAATCATTTGGGGTATATAAATTTTTTTTTTAAAACTTGTTTTTTTACCTTTAGAGACACCCCGCTCTTCCTTTGGGGGATTATATTTTTTTATTTTTTTCACAATTAAAGTTTTTTGTTAAAATGATTTGGGTTCTATTTGTTACATAATTTAATATGGAAAATTTTTTTAATAAAGATTTAATATCACAAATTTATTTTTTTGTCTATGATAGGGTTAGATAGTATGTATTTTTAAAAAAACATACCAGGGGGATAGAGCATTCCTGTGAGAAGTGGATTTTTTTCTTTTCTTTCCCTTTTTTTATGATAGGATTTTGCCTCTTTTTTTTTTTTTTTTGGGAAACAAAATGCCGCTTATGACTAGTTTTTTTATTAATTTATTTTGGGGTTTACATTTGGTAAAATTTTTTGTTTATAGTATAAAAACCCCCTAAAAATGGCAGGCCCCCCGTAAAAAATGCGGGGGTTGGATGGACCCTTAGTCCAACCTGCCACTTAGTAAGAGGGGGACCGTGGTTTCCACTTTATATCGGCGTTTAGCCTGCTACATTTCCGGTATCCTTTTCATTATTGGGTGTGTAGGGGGTACCAGCCGCCGAATTCCCGGGCTGCGCAGTACGGTTAGACGCCGAATATGTGTGGATAAGAAATGTACCCGCCTAGGGGGTTTACGAGGGTTGCACTATGGTAAAATTTATTGTTTTTTTATGTATTTGTACATGTTTAATTTACCATTGCTGTTATATTTTGTTGTTTGATTAATGAACATGGAACATACCATTGGTCCTAAACAGAGGGGGGAGGAATTTGATTTAATATATTTTGTGTTTTTAATTTGTGTTTGTGTGCTTGAAAGGACAGTTGTAGTGGCTAAACGTTGCTTTTGTATCCTTTTGGAAAAAAAATTTCCTGTTTTAATCCTTTGTGTGCCGTTCCATTCTTTTTCCTGGTTGTTTGTCACATTCCTCCCCCTTCTTCGGGGGGGGGGGACCCCCCTGGAACCCTTCCCCTTTTCCCCCCCTTTTTTCCCTTTTTTTTTTTTCCCCCTTTTTCCCTTTTTCCCTCTCCTCCAGGGTGTTCCAAGCACATATCTAGTATATTAGATTTCAGAAAAGGAACTCCCTTATTCCTACATTATCTGCTTGATGTTGACTCTTATAGCAATGTCTATTGGGTTTGAACATGACGAATCTTCTTTTGTTCTATAATTTGCCCGGCATGGTTGCTATTTTTGCGACTCATATTTACAGACTGTAATGCTTTCTATCTCCCTCTACCCACCCTTTCCCCAGTACCCCCCTTCCTCCTCCACCGTGATCCCCCTTTGTTGCTCCCCCTTTGGGGTATTGTTTGTTTGTCCCTTTTAAATTCTAAAAGCCTAATAAAAATAACGAAAAAAAAAAGGAAACTCCCCCCAAAGAAGAAAGCTGGCCCAGTCTCCTGTTGACCAAAAAAATGCGAAAAATACCCCCCCAGAATTGATTGATCCCTCCACTTGGCCGTTTCTGGGTGGTAGGCGGAAGAGAAATCGGGGTTCACCTGCAACCGAGAGCAGAGGGCCCGCCGAACCTCGACAAAAAATTGGACCCCCCGATCCGAGACAATGTGCTGGGGAAGCCCCGGTGGGGGAAGATGTGGAGAAAAATGTTGGCCAACTGGGGGCGAGGGTAGGGGGCAACGGAATAAAGGGGGCCCATTTCGAAAAAGGGTTTCCCGCGACACCCAGATGACCGGTTCCCCCAAAAGGGGGGCAACCCGTGACGAAACCATTGCCACAGAGCCCAAGGCCCTGGGGAGGGGCAGGGGGCGGGGAGAAAACCCCGGGATTTTGTGGCGAGGGAGTCTTGTTATAGCAAAAGTAACCCCCGGATTTCACAACCCTTTGAGCCCTAAACTCTGGCCACCAGTAAAAACGAGAGTTTAGGAGGAAGGTTTGGGTGAAGCCCAAGAAACAGTGCCCATTTCAAAATTTTTCCTTTGGGGACGCAGGGGGACATAAGTCTTCCCTGGGGGAACCTTTCGAGATCTACTGGAGCCACCAAAACAGGCGTTCAGGAAATTAATGCTGGGGGGTCCCCTCCTCACCCAAACATCGGAGACACGGGGGAGCGCATCGGCCCTGACGTTTTTCTGCTGGCCAAAAATTTAAACTGGAATTGAAGGCAGAAGAACGGGGAAAAACCTTTGAGGGGGGTTGAGGGGTTGGGCCGATTAAAGGTATTAAGTTTTTTAGGGTGGAGAAAATGGTGATGGGGTAGTGAGCACCCCCAGAAGATAACCCACTCCCTAGGGCTATTGATACCCAACTCCTTTCCCCGATGGGTATTTTCTTCCCCAGGGGAGAAATTTTTTGGGGAAGAAAGCAAGGGACCATTTTCCCTTTAGGTCCCTTCTGCGTAAAATTTGCCACCCCCGACGAGGAGCGTCACCCCCAGAAAAAAAGGTTTTCTCGGTGGTCTGGTCGGGAGGGGCCGAGGCAAAAAAGGTGCCTTAATTGAGAAAGCCTTTTCGCCTTGGGGGGCACTGTAGGGTTGGAGTTTTTTTTGGTTAATGCAATGATAGGTGCCCCCAAAGGGAGAATAATGCGGGAAAAATGACGGAGAAATTGAGAACCCCGGAAAACGTGTATACTCGTAGGCCCACCGGCCCGGGGCCACGCAAACACCCGAAGCTTGGCAGGATCCCATCTTAACCCGGGGTCCGAATAGTAACCCAAGGAACGGGAGGCTGGTCTGGGGAAGAGACATTTCCCCCAATTAGCGTAGAGGTGGTTGGCATAACCGCCCAAAACCAGGGACAGAGGGGATGATTCCCCCCAAACGGCAGGAAACCAGAAGTGTCTAGGTAGACCCCGAAAATGTAAAGGAGATCCCCGGGGAAATATCGTCCCCAAATTCCCGGAAGATGCTGGGGCGTTTACGGGGCCGAAGGCATACTAGATTTCAAATGTCCCCCCGTGTTTTTAAAAGCAATCTTTCCCCTATCCCCCCCGAATGCGGAGAGGTTTTAGGCCCCCCGAGTCAAACTTGGAGAAAATTGTGCCCCCGGGAAACCGGGGAACAGTTCCCTGATCACGGCAAGGGGTAGCGGTTTTTTAAAAAGTGATCTTTTTAAGACCCCGAATTGATACACGGCCGTAAAGCACCATTTTCTTTGCACAAGAAAAATCCTGCCCCCCCCAGGGGAGGGGGACTTGGTATAAAGCCCCTTTGCAGGTTTTCCCCAAGTAGGGGGGACATGGCCTGGGTCTCTGGGGACCGATAGTGGATAAACCCCTGCCCCCAGGGGACGGTCCCCGGGAGTAATCATGGGGATTTAAGGGGCGATGGGGGCGGGAAAGGACCCCCGGCCTGCTTTCCGAAAGAGTCTGCGTAATCCCGGTATTTTCCCTAGGAACCCTGGGAGGCCTGGAGGACGGTTTTGGGGGGGAACGGAGCGCACCGGGGCGAGGTGCCCAGACAAGAGTTCCCCCAGTTAGGTCCCCCGCGCACGACCTCGCCGGGCACCATTAAGGTAGGGCATGGCGCTGCACCACGGGAGCCCCAACAGGGCCGGGGAAAGGGGGGCAATACTTTGAGGGGGATTTTTTCCTAAAGCGGGCGCCCCCCTGGAATATTTGGGTTTGGTCCGAACCGGGTGCGTCCCAAGCAGCTCCCCTGTGACGGAGGATATCCCAACGGCTTCCCAGCTAACCCCAGGAAGTGATAACGGGATACAAGGGCGGGTGTATAAAGTTCCCCGGGAAACCCCAGTCCCCGGGGAAAGCAGGACCTGGAATCAAGACCCGGCATCCTGATCTCCCCGGCATAGTCAGGCGTGAGAGGAAAGTTCTCACCTAGGGGGGCCCCCCAAATGCTAGGGCGGGCGTTTCCCGGACGTTGGGGGCGAAGCGGACAGCTCCTGAAAAAGATGGGCTGGCGCAGTACAAAATAGCTTTATCCGGCGAGGGAAATCCCCCCTCAAAATTTTTGGACTTGATCCCCGCAGGGTTCCCCCCAGATGGTAAGGAACGGCAGAGGAGGTCTTGGAAAACCCGGGGGCCCGGGTGGGAGAGGCAGGGTTGCGCCCGGCGGATCTGGCGGGCTTTTGCCTCTTGCGAACGCAGTCAAAGCGTGTGGCCATGGATTTAAATGTTGAGAGGATGGAAATCTCTTGCGGGGAAGGGGGATCCTTGATACGCTGGAAAGGGCCCTTTTTTAAAGGGGCGCGCAGGGCGGCATCTTCCGACACTCTATGCCAGGGTGCGAAACGTACTGCGTCTCTCCGACTGAAGTTTCACCCCGGCGTAGGTTTAAGAGGGTCTCCGCAAAAAGGCTCGAGCTGGGTTTCCCCGAAGAACTGCGGATTTAACGAGGGAAAGGGCCCCAGATCCATCCCCGGATCGCTCCGTCCCATAAGGCGTGCCCCGGGCCCAAAAGGGCAACAGGTGACCAAAAAACGCCACCTTTGGAAGTTCTGACAAGAATTGGTCCCCCCTTAACTCAAGTGCATGGTGCATGGGGGAGGAAACCCCCCCGCAGAGCTTGGGATCACCGTCAAATTTGGCAGGGGGCGCAAAAGACTTGGTCCCCAAAGGAGCCAGTGGAGCCGCCGGGCGGGAGCGGCCAAGGAGGAGGTGGAGGTTTTGCTGGGGGGGGGGTTGACGAGTTGTGCACCAGGGGTCAAATGTCCACTGTTGCCCCCGCTGGGGGCCCGTTGCTGAGACTGTGGGTCACCACCGAGGAGATCCGCCACACGGGGCAGCGGTGCCCTTGGCGGGATCCATGGCCGGATTACTTTTACGGTTCCGGCGCGGAATGGATCCACTGGACCACCCCCAAACGATGGTGAACCCGCCAGGGGAAAGGATTAAGTAGGCCCGTATTCACCAAGCCCCCGAAAGCGGGGTGGGCTTGCTGCGGCGGGAGTTACCAGGTCGTTACCCCCGACGTGATTGCTTGCGGTGGGCAGGCCAAATTTTAGGTGGGCAAAAAAGTAGGCAGGCTCGTATCGGGGGCAGGCAGAGTCAGGGCAGGCAGCATGGTTCGTGGTCGAGGAACAGGGGGTCAGGGCGGGGGCAGAGATACGTGGTCAATAGACGGAACAAGGGGAGGGACAGGGAGATGGACAGACAATGGAAACGCTTTCTCAATGGGGAAGGGGCCCCAAAACCGGAGGGAGCGGGGGAAGCGCCAGGGGAAAAAAGAGGCAGTATTACCCAATTACCCGGGGCACGCCCTTTTTAATCTCACGGGCTGGCGCCGAACAGCAGAACTGCGGGGAGACAGGAGCGCGGGGGTAATTTGGGGACACGCCGGGGGCGGGCCCCGCCGCCCCACACCCGGGGGGGCGGGGGGGCCCCCGTCCCCCGGGACCGGGGAGACTGCGACGGCGCCCGCGGAGGGATCGGGGCGCCGACGCAACAACAAAAGGCTTAAAAAACCCTTGGATATAAATTATGATACAAAATCACCAGGAAAAATTTACTTTCTTTGGCTTTAAAAACACAGTTTTTTTTTACTGACTCCAAAACAAAACAGGCTTCGAAACCCTTTATATAAATTTCCTACAGAAATCCCCCGGGGGGAAAAAATTTAAATGGGATTGCCGTCTAAAAACGCTGGAAATTTTTCTGATAAAAAACACAAACGGCTTAAAGGGTTTTTATCGTTTACTCTGTGCTGTTAGCTAATTTTCCGATTGATTTGAAATCCAGGGCGGTCTCTCCTTCAGCGGGGTGTCTCTCCTCCCCGGGGGCGGTTTTTTCCTACTGAAAAACTGTGACATCTCATTTTTTTTGAACGGGGGCGCAAAGGTTGTCTGGTAAACAGCTCTGTAGCCCCTGCCGTTATTTCTGCACCTTGAGGGTCCAAAATAAAAAAAACACCTTAAAATGTCTTAGTTTACACACAATGAAACCACAGCTGTTACTTCTAGTGGTTTTTATCCAAATTTACTGAAAAAAAAGGGAGGATCTTTATCAACACAAAAGTCGCTTCAAGTAAAGACTATGCTTGCTGTCTTACATGTGAGTAAAAAATGGGGGGGGGAATCACTTTTAGAGAAGGGCCTGCTCAGCTTTTAAAAACTTGGGCTGGTGGGGACAGAGGTAAGCGTGGGGAGACTATTGCTTTTTAAACGAAGGGGTTTTTGGGGTTCTAGTCCCCACGATATATTTTTTTTTCCCCCCAAATTCTCACAGTAGGAACCT
>JAODAL010079212.1:0-12654 GCA_025379985.1 Phyllomedusa bahiana | reverse complement strand
GGGGGGGCCCCTGTAACTGTCGGAGACGGGGAGGGGGCCCTTAAATCTGGAGAGCGGGGAGGGACCCTGTAGTGGGGAGAGCGGGGGGGTGCCCTTTTTAGCTGGGAAACGGGGGGGGTGACCCTGAACGCCAAAGAGCGGGGGGGTGACCCTGTACTGGGGAAGTGGGGGGGACCCTGTAACTGTGGGAGCGGGGGGTACCCTTAACTGCCGAAGGGCGGGGAGTGACCCGTAACTCCCGGGAAAGGGGGGAGGTGACCCCGAAAACTGCCGAAGAGGGGGGAGGTGACCCTTAACTGCTGGAGAGCGGGAGGTGCCCTGTAACTGCGGAGAGCGGGGGGTGCCCCTGTAGTGCGGGAGAGCGGGGGGGTGACCCTGTACCCTGCTGGAAGGGGGGGGAGGTGCCCCCGTAACTGCCGAAAGCGGGGGGTCCCCTGTAACTCCCGGAGAGGGGGGGAGGTGACCCGAAAATGCTGGGGGAGGGGGAGGTGACCCTGTAACTGCGGAGAGGGGGGAGTGACCCTGAAAACTGCGGAAAAGCGGGGAGGTGCCCCGTAACTGCCGGAGAGCGGGGGGTGCCCCCGTAATGCCGGAGAGCGGGGGTGCCCTAACTCCCGGGGAGGGGGGGGTGACCCTGTAATCCGGGAGCGGAGGGTCCCCCCAAACTCCGGAGGGGCGGGGTGACCCTGAAACTCCCGGGAACGGGGAGGGACCCTGTAAACTCCCGGAAACGGGGAGGGGCCCTGTAACTGCCGGGAGAGCGGGGGGTGCCCCCTGTAACTCCGGAGAGGGGGGAGGTGACCCTGTAACTGCCGGAAAGCGGGGAGGTGCCCCTGAAACGCCGGAAAGCGGGGAGATGACCCTGTAACTGCCGGAGACGGGGAGGTGACCCTGTAACTCCCGGGGAGGGGGGGTGACCCTTTAAACTGTGAAGAGCGGGGGGGGACCTGTAACTGCCGGAGAGCGGGGAGGTCCCCTTTAACTGCCGGAGGCGGGAGGTCCCGTAACTGCCGGAGAGAGGGAGGTGACCCTGAAAACTCCCTGGAAAGCGGAGAGGTGACCCTGTAACTGCTGGAAAGCGGAGAGGTCATCCAATAAGCATTGGTAAGTGTATTTTGGGATCAGAGTCCTTCCCTCTGATTTCCTTTTCTCTTTGATTATTGAGGGAGGTGGTGGTAGTGCAGTATTTTTGGGCTGCACATCTCTTGGGGGTGATTTATGCTCGATTTGCCACCTGAGTGAGAGGTGAGTGCAAAGAAAAACTGAGGGGGAAACAGATCACCTTTTATTCCATTGGGCCCCGACGTCCCCTGCGGGTTGGGGGTGGACAAAATTTTTCTAAATTTGCACAACCAAAAATCTCTCCTTTTCCCCAAAAGGGAAATTTCCCTTCTGCCCCCCAAAATTCTAGGTTGGGTTTTTCCCCCCAAAAGAAAGGTTTTCGCAGATCCCCCGAGCCGTTGTGCCCTCAGCAGAGCGCCCTCCTGGGGTTTTTAAACCAAAATTGGGGGAGACCCCCGGCCCCCATGTCACCCCCGGTTTACTTTTTGTATTCCGTAAAGGGTTTTTGAATTTGTGGGATTTCGGGGTTTCATCCCCCTCCCCCCCCCAGCCCTTGTTTTTAAACGGGAAATAAGCCGCAGAAAATTGGGGGAGCGCGAGGAGGCCGCCTCCGATCGAGACAAATTACAGACGGCATTTGGAAAATAGAGCCGCGTCAGAAATTTAATTGAACCTTTCAGTTTTTTGCTCCGGATTTAAGGGTTATTTTAAAAAACGATAAATTTAAAAAAATTCTTTTAAACAAAAGGAAGTAATTGCGAAGCTTTCCCTTTCCGGGCAAAAACCATAGACAAGAGAGGGGAATTAAAGGTCCGAATGGGACCAAGCCCTGGGGGAAAGAAAAAAACGTTGGGGGAAAGACCCCAAAAAACCCCCGGCAAACGGCCCGGATAAACACCGGGGGAAAGCGGGAAATTGTGCGGCCGGCAGGGCCCTTAGAGGGCAACTCCAGACAGCGGGGTAATCGGGTAACATTGGAGCTCAACTAAACCAATAATACCCCTGCTGAATTTTAACAACTATAATACTGTTTTCCTATGCCCCCAGGAGGTTAATAATACTATAAAAATTGGCCCTCAAAATGAAAAAGGAATTAACAAATTTTAAATACCCCCCCCCCTATTCCCAAAAAATTAAAACCCCTTTTATTTTAAAAAATTTTCTCCCCTCCTATGTACAAGAATAAAAACTACTATAATACTGCCCTTTTATGTACAAAAAATATAAAAAATTAATACTCCCCCCTATGTACGGAATATAAAAAACTATAAAAATTTTGCCCCCATTTTACAAGAAATAAATACTAAAATACTCCCCAATTTATGTAAAAGAATATAACTACTATAATATTTCCCCTTTGTACAAAGGAATATAACTACTAAATACTTCCCCTATGTACATGAAAAAAATTATATAATACTGCCCCCCAATGACAAAATATGACTACAAAATATTTGCCCCCCTATGTGCAAGAATTATAACAAACTATAATATTTGGCCCCAAAATTTTAAAAGGGAATTAAAAATTTGTTTTAAAATTTACTGTTTCCAAATTTTTCAAAAATAAAAATTGCAAAAATACTGCCCTCTATTACAAAATAAAATATTTCTATAAAAACAGCCCCCTATTTTAAAAGAATATAAACTATAAATACTGCCCCCTTATGTACAAGAATATAAACTACTTTTTTAATTAACGGGCCCTCTGGGTGCAAGAATTTTAAAAACTTATAAATTTTTGCCCCATGTGTACAAAATATAAATTTTATTTATAATTTGCCCTCTATGTCCTAAAAATTTTAAATTTACTATAATACACCCCCCCTATGTACAAAGAATTTTAAAAATACTAAAAATTTTCCCTGCCCCCAGGGGTACAAAAAATAAACTAAATAAAAACTCCCCTCTATGAAAACAAGAATTAACTACCTAAAAATACGCCCCCTATGTCAAGAATTAACTACTATAAAAATTGTTCCCTATGTAAAGAAAAAATAAAAATATAATACTGCCCCCCTATGTTAAATTTTATAAATTTTTTTTATAACTGTCCTTTTGTACAAGAAATATAACATTATAAAAACCCCCCTATTTTAAAAGAATATAATACAAATAATACTCCCCTTTCTATGTAAAAAAGAATATAACTACTATAAAAAGCCCCCTATGTTACAAGAATTTTAATTTCCCCTTAAAATTTTAATTTCCCCCTCAAGTACAAAAATTTTAAAAACCCTTTTAAAAAAGCCCCTTTTGTACAAAAATTTTAACAAACTTAAATATTCCCCTCCCCCCCCCCCCCTTTTACAAGAAATATAATATTTTAAAACTCTCCCCTATTTTTAACAAGAATTTTAAACTACTAAAATTTCCTGCCCCCCTATGAAACAAGAATTAAACCCCTAAAAATACGCCCTTTTTGTACAAAAATTAAAAAAATCCCTTTTAATAAGCCCTATATGTACAAGAATAAAACAAAATTTTAACACTGCCCCCTATGTAAAAAAATTTAAAACTCCTTTTATACTCCCCCCTTTTGTACAAAAAATATAACTCCAAAATTTTACTCCACCCATGTACAAGAATTTTTAAACCCCTTTATAATACCCCCAAAACCCTATGTACAAAAATATAACCCCCTAAAAATCCCGCCCCCCCAAATTTTTACAAGAATAAAAAAATTTTAAAATATGCCCCCTATGTCCAAGAATATAACTTCTAAATACTGCCCCCTATGTACAAGAATATAACTACTATAATACTGCTCCTATGTACAAGAATATAACATGTCTAATAATACTGCCGCCGCCCTACTGATACAAGAATATAACTACTAAACATACTGCACCTATGTACAAGAATATAACTTCTATAGATACTGCCCCCTATGTAACAAGATTAACTACTATAATACTGCACCTATGTACAAGAGTATAACTACTATAATACAGTTTTCCCAATGGACAAGAATATAACTTCTATATACCTGCCCCCTATGTACAAGAATATAACTACCTATACATACAGCCCCTATGTACAAGAATATAATACTCTAATACTGTGCCCTCCTATGTACAAGAATAACTTACTATTATACTGCCCCCTATGTACAAGAATAAAACTACTATTATATACTGCCTCCAATGTAGCGCGAGAATATAATCCGCTTAGAATCTATAATACTGCCCCCTTTGTACAAGAACTAGAACAGGGGCGGTACTTATCATACTGCCCCCTTATTTCTGGAGGAATATAACTACTATAATACTGCCCCGCTATGTACTGAGTGAGAGAGATCACTCTCTAGACTATAATACTTGGGTATACTTGGCTCTCACCTAGGTTCAAGAACTGTAAAACAGGTACTCATGCAAAATTACCTCCATCCACACACACTACCTAACGCTACCACCCCCCAACACAACACAACAACGCAACACGCCAAGATCCTCGTGCGGGTAAAACCTTTTAAATATTGAATAATAACAATGTAGGTTTGCCGCGTCACCTCTTGAAGTTTGTATAGGAATGCAAACTCATATAATCCTGATATTAATATCGATCCCAGGATCAGAGCGAACCGCCGTCCAGCCGCTGCAACGGTAAACCTCCAAAAGATTTTCACGGGTGGTCTCCGAGTAAATAGTAAAAACAAAGTAATCCCTTTTCAAACTATATTATAGCAAGGCAGGGAAAACTGAATTAAACTCTGGGACAGCGCTACAACAATAGAAAGGACAAGTACACTAGGCAGCTCGCCACATTAAAGTGTCTTTATTGTCCCCAAAATAACATTACAATAAGTAATAAAACAAGAACGCCGTTTCACGAGGTGTCCCCTCCCTCGCTTCTTCAGTTGCATAGTTACACATTGTCCACATTGTGTCTTTTATAATAAAGCGAAAATGTCACATGACCACAGTATAAAAAAAAAGTGGATAAAAGCTATGTGATCTTAAATATATAAATAAACGATAAAATGGTTAATTAAAAATAAAACATAAAACTCAATGAACAATATGAATGAGATATAAAATGTGTACTGAAAAAAATTTATTTAAAACAAGACTTTACGATTTTTAAAATCCCCCGGGGGGCGTGTGGATCTGTTGGTTAAGGTAAGAAAACGAAAATGCTTTTGTTGTTAAGACCTTTAATCCCCTGCCCGGGGGGGGTGTAAAGTATGCATGCCTTTTAAAAAATTAGAATGTATTGGGGTTAGTTTTAGAAAAAAGGAAATGAGGGGCGTGGGGGGGGGTGGGCAGTTAAGCTGGTCCTGGGGGGGCTTTTGCCCCTTTCGATTATAAAGAAATAAAAAAGGGGGGACCCAGCCCGAAGCCCCCAGGGGGCTGGTCCATCGGGGGGGTTTAAAAATTCGCTCCCTGGGACCCCCCCCCCCTTTTTTTAAATTTTTTTCGCCCCCCCCCCCCCCCCCTACCCCCCCCCTTTTTCCCCCCCCCCCCCCCATCCCCTTTCCCCCCCCTGCACCCGACATCACACCCTGCTTTCCCTGGGAGAGGGGCCCCCGGGGCCGCGCGTCATCCTCGGCACCCGGAGCATTCCCGCAGTGGAAAACCCGACACAGCCCGGAGTTGAGAGCGCAGAAGACACCGCCCCCCTCCCCGCCCCCTCATTTTTTTCTCCAGCGGCCCCCATGAGGCACGGGTCCCACCCCTGCAGTGCCCTCCCCCCGCGCTGGAGCACGTGCGGGGCCTCCCACCAAACATGGCCCGCATCGCCCCCATCAGCTCGGGGTGGCCCCCCCCTTCCCCCTGACATCGAGCATGGCTTTCTCCTCAGGGGGCCCTCTGGGGGTGTCTGACTGTGGCCCCCAACATACCCCAGCCCCTCTCCAATCTCGGGTCGGCACGGAGTATTCCCTGGCGGGGCTTCCTGCATCCTCCTTCCCCTACGCAGTTCATCTCCCTGACCACATGCGGGATGACCTGATACAACAACTGCCACAGGGATGAGCGGGCGCTGGTCTCGAGGTTAGGGCGCCTGCAGAGAGGAGATTCCCTCAATCAGGCAGGAATTACGCAAATAGTTTACCCCGGGGGGAACGTTTTGAGGAGGACCTGATAACACGCGAAGAACACGCCAAATCACCCTTTATTTTGCGCAAATGTCTCGGTCAGGGAGGGGCCCCGACTGTGGAGGATTTTAGAAACCGGGCCCAGGAACAACTTAGGGTTCGGGGGCTCCGGAAACCCACAGGGGGAGGGGATTGCAGGCGCCCGGGACTCTATATTCAACCGTACTTGGAGCAACCTCCCCGCCCCATCAAGTTGACAGAGCCCACAGAGCGCTCCGACCAAAGGGTTCCTCCCCGCTCCACAGGGAGTTATAGCTGCTACATGACCCTGGGTGAAAGAAGCAAAAAGGAAAACCCAAGGGCGCCTCCCAAAGCATTGCTACGGGGGACTCCTATACAGATCTTGCTGACCTTCCGGGCATACATTGCAGAAGCGTGCCACCTCAGCCCGCTGCTTGCTATCCAAAAAAATCGTACCCTTTTTATAGGTGGCTTTTTCCTTTTTCCCTCTCTCCGGCTCGCATGAGGGTCGCTCAGTTTCTCCGTGTCTTTGCGGCCTCCAAATTTTTTGAATACCCTGTACCCACCCCAAAGATGGACGTTGGGAGCGTCGTACTCCCCCCTCCACCGCCACCGTATGGGAATCGGTTTTGACTCGCAAGGGAGTTTCCCCGGGCCCCTTCCCTTCGCCGAATGCCCAGCGCTCTCCACCCTGCGATAGGGGTTTTCCATCTGATGGGGGGCCTTCAAACCCCCGCCCCTCCTCTCTGGGCTATTGCCCCCATCTAGAAGTTTTCATTACCCTTTCTACATCTGATGGGCCCTATGATTTTATTTTTTTGTACTAAGGATGACCGCTAGCTTATGCCTCAACTTTGGGTTTTCTTACCCTTTTTTGTTAGGCATTTGCTCGCTCCGGATTTCTCCTCCTTCCTCCCTTTTGGGCCCGGGGGGGACTTAGACGCTTTTTCCTCCCTCAGGAGGGGGGGGTTGTTGAGGGCCTTTTTTTAGGGGGCCCCTCGGTGGGACCTTTTTTCTTCCAGCCCCAAAACCCGGGCGCACTTGGCTAAAAGGTATAAAAGAGTGGGCACCTGGCCAGGGGTATTTACCTTGTTTTTTGGCCCCCCGCATCTCTGGTTTTTATAGTCGGTTTTTATAACCGATTGTTCTTTTTGATTTTGTTTGGGGTTTGGGTCTGTGTTGTCTCCCCCCCCCTCTTGTTGTCCCCCCCTTCCCCCCACCCCCACCTTTTTTCCCCCCTTTTTTTTCCCTCGCATTCTGCACCCCTTTAAAGGTGCAGTACAGATTCCTGGACGCCCCAGGGCTTGGGAGACGACCTTCCCCCGGCGCCATCATTAAAGGGTTCCCACCTACCCCGGAAAGGGTACGTTTTCATTTTAAAAACTTTAAAAGGGGATTAAGCAACTTTAAAGCGTGGGTCCCTGAGGGAATGTGGGTCCTGAAAGCCGACATTGTGTTTTTACGGGAAACCCACTTTGACCCCAAAAGGGCTCATTCAGCTTTGCTCGCCCCTATACTCCACCTTTTTCTGCATTTAATGCAGGAAGGGGGCAGGAGTGGCTTACAAATAGCCAACACCTGTAGATTGCGGGTTGGGCTCGCTGGCGGGAAAAAAAAACGGGCGGTTATCATCCTTAAAGCTACATTAGGGGTAAACGATTACATTATGAACGTGTACGCGCCAAAAGTCTCACAGGTCCCCTTCCTAAATAGGGTTTTTTTAAAGTAGCAAAGTTTTCCTCTGGGGCCCATGCTCGTTGGGGGGGACTTTAATATGTTTTTCTCGGAAGCATGGATAGATGTAATAGGGGGGAAAGCCCCCAAACCCTACATTTGCCAATTTCCCCAAAGCCTTTGGAAGCCATTCGCTCCCAGGCGTTCGACTATGGGGATCAATCACCCTAAAAGTAAGGAGTATCCTTTTTCTCCCCCCTCATAAAACGCACATAGATTGATTTTTTTTTGGTAATGTCCCAAACTTAGGGCTCTACAGGGTTCCACTTTTCCCCCAGTCCGGTCAATTTAAATTTTACAGCTCCCACTCAGCGGCTAGGTATTGGAGGCTGAATGAAACACCATTAAAAAGGCCCCCTCGAAGGAGCATTGGTGAGTCGCTCACTTATTTAATCTAAATGTGGTTTTGTCTTGCCCCACCCGTCCTCTGGGGAACCCCAAAAGGCAGTCTTTAGAGGCAATTGCTTTTGCCTAGGCCCCAGAAAAAAGAGTACTCAAAAGTCCAAGATTACGCCCCTCCTAAAGGGACGGGAACGAAAAATGGAAATACCCCTGGGGTTTTCAATTTGGACGTATAGTTCAGTTCGAATAGCCTTAAGGACTTGGCCCTGCAGGGGTTAGAGAAGCTTTTTCTCTACTCGAAACAAAAGTATTTTGAATATGGGGGAAAAAGGCCCACACGCTATTAGCAAGGCAACTGAAGGAGCGCTCATACAATCAATGCCCCAAGCACTTTTAAGGGCGGGAGGGTAACTGAGGTTACCCAAGTCCATGCTGAAATCTTCCTTGGTTTTTTTCTGAACTCTATCGATGGCCCTCGCCCCTCCAGGGCCCTGGGAAGGGGCCCAAACTCATCCGGGATTTCTACGAAAAAAACCCCCTGCCATCGCTCACGCGGGGGCGGTGGATTCTTAGGGCTCCCTCCATTAGGGAAATAGAGGAAGTCATTAAACCCTTCCCTCCCGGGAAAAACCCCAGCCCCGGGGATTTTCCCTATTGTACTTTAAAGTTTTTCAGATATTTTAACCCCGCATATGCGCAACTCTATAACTCATTTTGGGGGGAGCTCCCCTCCCAATCCATGTCACTTCGTTTTAAAAATTTGATTCAAAACCAGGAAGGGACCCCGCGGGCAGGGTAGTTACCCCCGATTGCTTGCTCAACTTACCCGAAGATTAACCAAAATCCTGGCCAAAAGACTGAAAACCACTGCCCCTCAAAAGATACACAGGGACCAGGTGGATTGTCCTTTTTAGGGAGGGGGGAGAAACACGAGGGCCTATTAACTAGTGGGGCGTTAACCCCTACATGCAACTCTCCCTTTTGGGGGGGGTCCCCCTTTTGGGGTCCCCCGCCCTCCGGGGGAGTTGCTTTCCCCCCGCCCCCAGGGCGGCGGGGGTTCTTTAAATTGCCGCGGGGACAGAGTAGCACTAGTGCGTACTCTGGGCCGCCGGCTGCTCCCACAGGGGGGATTTAAACGGCCGCTGCCCCCGCTTCACCCCCGGAGTTCGCTGGCAGGGGGGAGGCAGGAGGGGCGCTCCCCCCTCCCCCCCATTCCCGGGGCCCGGGGTGGTTTTCCCCACAACGGTCAGCGCGCAGGGGGAAAATCACCGGCTGCAGGGGAGTGATGCGGGCTGCTCTCACTTTCCCCCCCGCGCCGTGAGGAGTCGTCCCGGGGCGGCCCTTTCTGCAGGAGCCCGGTGAGGTAAATGGTTTTTTTTATTTTTTTTTTATTGCTTATGGGGGGCTTGCCCCGGGAACATGGGGCATTACCCGGGAAAGAGGGGACATTACCTGGGAACGAGGGGGGCACTACTGGAAAGAGGGGGGGCACTACCTGGCAACGAGGGGGGATCTACCTGGGAACAATGGGGGCACTACCCGGCAAAAAAATGGGGGGGACCCACCGGCAACAATGGGGGGCACCTACCCGGCAAAAAAAGGGGGGCACCCACCTGGTTTTCAGAGGGGGCATTTCTTGGCTCAAGGGGGATTACCTCCGTAAGGGGGCCCCACCCGTTATGGGGGGGTTACTACCTGGTATAAAGGGGACTTTTTTTTTTTTTTTTTTTTTTTTTTTTTGGCTTTTTAAGGGCGTATACTGACAAGATGGGGTGACCATGCAACTTTTGCCCCTTGCGCCCCCCACTAAAATTTTCCCGCTTTTTCTTTTCAAAAGTTGCCAACTTTGTTAACCACCATGGACAGGCCCTTTCTCCCCAGCCTAGATGGGTGAGAAGGGCCCTTTTATAGGCTGCAGTGGCCCTTCCTTTTTGGGCCTCTCGGCATCGGGGGTTCGTGGTCCCTTGGCGGGGAGTCGGGCTTATACTCCCCTCCCTCGGCGTCCTTTTAAAATCCCTCACTATATCTCCCATACCTTTGGAATTAAAAATGGGATAGACGGTGCCCATATCCCCATCCTCTTTGGTTGTGCAAGAAACCCCTTGCAGTGGCAATTAGGGGTCAAACCCAAAATCAGGGCAAAAGATTTGGGAAAGGAGTTTTTTGTCCCCCTTCGCGGACGTATTTTTTACCTGATGACGTACACACCGTTTCCTTCCCTTAGCCCTTCTTTTGAAATTTGGGGCCCTCTCATATAAGATCAACATTCAAAGACAGGGCCCTCCCAATCAACAGCCCCCTAGGTTCATCTTCCCCCCAAAATAAATTTCTCCTACAAGTGGCAAAAACCCAAACACTCAAATACCCGGGCATCCAGATAACGGACCAAAATTCCCCCCTCTATAGCGTAATTTTCCCCCCCCCTTTTTAAAAAAATTGAAAGATACACTCTCAGGGGGCACCGCCTCCCCTCCTTTTTCGGGTAGAATTAACTCGGGAAATGTCATCTTACCAAAACTCCCTACCTATTCGGACTCTCCCCGGGAGCGGTCCCCCTTTAGTGACAGCTCCCTACAGGCGCATCTAAGATTATATGGGCCCCGGGCAGGGATAGGGTGGCCAAAAAATTTATGATGGCCATAGGCGGCGTGGGGCTGGCAGTTTCCAAATCCCCCAACTACATTGGGCCCCCCCACTTGCGTTTTTATCCCGCTTGGGCATCCCTCCCAGCATATACCAAATGGATGGAGATGAAAAGTGTGGTTTACCCATTTACCCCAATGCCTTTATGGGGATTCGAAGCCTCTCCCCCCACTAGGTTTCCTATTGGGCCAATCAATTTTTCGCGCAGATATGGAATCAGTGCAGGACCCAAATTTTAGTTAGCTTTCCCAAAACTTCACCCATGGCTTCCTTTTTTTGCACACCCCTTTTCCCCCCTGGTCTCGGATTTGTAGCAAGACCGTGGCTGGGGCATGGTTATGCCGGTTTGGGATGTTGTAGGGTGGAAAAAGGGGGCTGATCCCGTTTGACACCCTTTAAGGGACTATAACTCCCTAAAGATTCCCCATTTTATTACCCCCAATAACCATCTGTCCCCCATGTTTGGCACATCACTCTCTCGATCCCGCCTCCTTCGAGAGCTTTTGTAAAGCGGGCCACAGTACTAAGGGTCTCATTTCTACGATCTACCCATTCTTCAACCCCCCCTCTGCTGAACCCCCCCCAAACAAATACTGGCCCAAATGGGGAAAACTACTTAGGTAGGGAAAACCCTTTTCCTCATGGAGGTGATCTGGAACAGGGGCGAAATCCTCGTAGTATCCAGCTAAGAAAATCTATACAAAATACTATTCTTTTGGTACCATACACCGGAGGTCCCCGCACAAATGGAACCCCCCGATATCGGGATGCTGGCGATGTTGCCCCCATGGGGACGCTGCGCATATTTTTTGGGGTTTCCCGATTATTCAACCCTTTTTTTCACAGGTCAGGGGCTTAAGCTGGGTTTTGGGGGTGAGGGTTTCCCTTTGACCCCCTCACCCATTTATGAGTGGCCCCTCAAGGGTCTATCAAAAGGGTTCCAAACTTTTTTACATACCCCCAGGGGCCCGGTTCCCAATTTAGGTAGATAAAGGAGACCACGCCACCAAATAGAGGGGATCTCGTCAGAGGCTCACAGAAATCGGGAATGGGTTTAATCCCGCTCCCTGACAAAATTTGGGTTCTTTTTATAAAAACTGGTCCGCAGGGGGCCTGCACCAGCTTGTTTGGGCCATCTTGACCCGAACCCCCCCCCCCTTCTTTACCCCCCCCTTACCACCCTTCCCCCCTTTTTTCATGTCCCTGCGTCTATATGTTTTATGCGGTTTTTTTTTTTTATGAGGCGGAAATCTTTTTTATCTTGGTTAATGATAACCCTGTAAGCCTTGTTAATTTACACCCCAATGTTACTTGTTTAGGTTTGATTGCATAGTTCAATCCTGATTCACAAATGCCTTATACGTGTACTATATTTTTTCAGGTGCCAATTTTCACGTTTTTTACTTGTTTTGTCACAAAAATTTAAAAATCAAAAAAAATTGTCAATTTAAAAAAAAAAAAAAAAAGGAACTAAGGAGAAAAATTCAGTAAAAAGGGGTGACCAAACAAAATTTTTTAAGTTATGAAACTGTCATTCGTTAAAGGGGGGGCCGTGAGGGTTCAAGGGGGGTTAATTTATAATCCAAAAGTTTATTTTTCAGATAATTTTTTATCTTCGTGTAATACTCTGGAATGTGCTCAATGGGTTGTACCGAAAATCTTGGTTTCTGCCCTTATTATGATTCAAAGTGTCTAGGGAAGTGTGGGTGACAACCCATGGTTTCCCTTAGGGTATCCAATTTTTTATTTGTTTTATTTTTGAGGAGTAAAATTAAAAAAAACATTTACCCCAAAAAAAAAACAATAAAAATGAAATA
>JAODAL010079211.1:0-12655 GCA_025379985.1 Phyllomedusa bahiana | reverse complement strand
TTTCTGTATAACAAATTTTTTTGGGTAAAACAGGGCCTATTAGGGCTACCATCGGAGTGGGTCCCTTTTTTAGAGCGATTACCCACAAATTCAGGTAAGTGGTTCTAGGTAAGTGACAGGGTTAATAATTCTTTTTCTTGTCCTAGATAGACCATTATGCTTTCAATAGGTAAAAACTTTTGATAACGAATAAATAAATGCTAAGTTTTAACCACTTATTGGATTCAATGAAAATGATTTTGATTAAGAGCTCTGATTTCTGGTGACTTTTTTTCAGTGATCTGCATAGAATATCCTATGAGATGCATACTCTTTGATCCTAGCCTGATAGTACACATATGCCTTCTTGGTACAGCCCCATGTCTCCATTTTTAAAAAATGGTTAATATGTGCAGGACAGGTGCCACACACGCCTTGTCATCTAGGCTCTTGCCTATGTCATTCGGCCAGCGTTGTACAGTGTGCAGTGTGTCATCGCATCAGACTTGGCACCACTCGTATTTGCACTAAAATAACAAGCTGTTTGTTCCCTGGGAAACTCTGATGACTAACATTGCTTTCATAGGCCGTACCCGGCTAGATTAAGAGGGGAATTAGTGAACGCGGGCCCAGGGGCCATACATTTCAGGATATTTTGAAAGATCCTGGTATCTGGTTAACAGCATGCTGGTGGCTGTGCCTTCCATTCACCTGCTGGAGGGTGGAGATTGGTATCTGTTGTAAGTTGCTTAGACATCTAAAAACATGTTATACAAATGCAGAAGTAAAAAAAATTACAAAAGTCAATAGTGAAAGTGGGCTAAGGCTTCAACACGGACTAAGTGAGAGAAAGTTGCTAAAACCCTGATAGTAATTCAAAGCGAATATACTTGTCATGTAAATGTACCTGAACATCATCTCCTTTATTGTGCTGAGTGCATTAACTTCCATTCACTGCTTTTCAACCGGAACGGACTTTTGGCCGAGATGATGTAGTGAATCTCCAGGGGTCAGAAACGGCTGTGACATGAAACAGGCGCTATCACTATATACCCCGTCTTAAAGGGTTGGTCTCACTACAAGGGTTGCTGCTTTTATGTTAAAGATCTTGTAAAGCAAGTTTACTTTGCAATATGTGTCCATTAACGGTATCCTACCTATTTTTAGATATCCCTCTTGTATGGGCTGCATCAGCTCCCCAGGTCCCTATAGCTTCAGACCATGGGTTTTATCTCTCCTGATAGGCTGCCAGCACTGGTTGCTATACCTACAGACCTGTTTGATCTCTCCTGATAAGGCTGCCAGCGCTGGTTGCTAAAGCTACAGACCTGTTTGATCTCTCTCCCGATAGGCTACCAGCACTGGTTGCTATAGCTATAGACCTGTTTTATCTCTCCTGATAGGCTGCCAGCACTGGTTGCTATAGCTACAGACCTGTTTGATCTCTCCCGTAGGCTTTCCAGCACTGGTTTTCTATAGCTACAGACCTTTTGATCTCTCCTGATAGCTACCACGCTGGTTGCTATAGCTACAGACCTGTTTTTATCTCCCCGATAGGCTGCCAGAACCGGTTTTCTATAGCTACAGACCTGTTTGATCTTCTGATAGGCTGCCAGCGCTGGTTGCTATAGCTACAGACCCGTTTGATTTTCTCCCGATAGGGTGCCAGCACTGGTTTTCTATAGCTACAGACCTGTTTGATCTTTTCCCGATAGGCTGCCAGCACTGGTTGCTATAGCTACAGACCTGGTTTTTTACTGCAGCCTAGTAGAAGCCAGTAAACACGCCCCGGAATTCAAAGTGAAACCAAAAAACAGGACTGAGGGAAGATGAATCAATGTAGTGGACAACCCTTTAACTTTTAATTGGGGGCTTATAGGAAATTCATTAGAAAAATTTAACTTTTCATGAGATTTTCTTCATTCTGTAAATCGTTGAGCTGTCAAACTAAAGTTTACAAAGCGTTTTTTTTTACCCCTTATATTGGTGCATATTTTCGTGCCCAGTACGCCCTAAATAAGTGTAAAAAACAGCTTGAACACTTTTCATAGACTGCCATGTAAAATCAGAGTCGTCCCTTTTCGGCGTTTTTCTGTCCGCGTCTGCAAAGAATTGGACAAATCTTTGAGGGGTTTTTCATGTGTCAAATACTGAAGTAATAGGCAGAAATCCGCTTCTGGCAGTCTGGGTCGTTTCCTCAGAATTTCAAAACGGAAACTAACTCATTCGTGTAAATGTCCCCCTTTAAAGGGGGTTTTCTGTCTATTAGACAAGTGGGAGCAGGCCCAACAGAAACCGCTTATGGGAAAGTTCAACCCAAAATCGACACTAGTCACTGAATGGAGAATTAAAAAAATTACCTTAAGTGTAAACCAATAAGAATAACATATAAATTACTTGAAGGGGTTATCCACTTTATATTATTTTTTATTTATTATGGAGATAAAAGGAAATCTTACAATGTTTTTTATATACATGTTTTAAAAGTCTGCTCTAGTACCTCTTCTATACCAGTGCAGTAGCCCCTTCTAAAAAAAAAAGGGTATGGCCCACATTCCTGTTCATAGTAATGGCTGCTCTATAGAATAAACATGGCGTCATCATATGACCCCCGGGCAGTCAAGCAGCAGAAGGGACACATGACACTATGGGGAAGTGTATGGAGTAAACATGGCGTCAGTCAGTCAGCACAGGGGTCAATGACATCTATGGGGAAGAGTATGAGTAAACATGGTGTCAGTCAGCAGCGGGGTCTCATGACATCTATGGGGGAAGTGTATGGAGTAAACATGGCGTCAGTCAGCAGCAGCAGGGTCACATGACACCTATGGGGGAAGTGTATGAGTAAACATGGCGTCAGTCAGCAGCAGGGTCACATGACATCTATGGGGAAGTGTATGGAGTAAACATGGCGTCAGTCATGTCACCTCCCGGCAGTCAGTCAGCAGCAGTCACATGACATCTATGGGGGGAGTGAATAGGAAATAATGGTGGAATCTTATTATTAATATGGTTGTTCCAGAAGCTTTCTTCTCCACAATGAAGGGACCATAGAAAAAGAAAAATAAAGAGGACAGCGTAGTGTGGTATATTTTGGGAGTGATGGAATTAACTATGTACACACAATGCAAATACCCACTCCCTTTGTAAGGCACAACACTTTATAAGGTAGTATAAATGAGATCAGCACTTCAGTCCCCAGGTTGCCCCTGATATGAGCTCATATTTATTGCTCATTTGTAAATAGTTTAGAATTTTCATTGACCTGCAGTGAGGTAGCCTTCATTGCACAATTGACCAACAAGGGAAACTATGGGGACCACACAATGCAACAATCTATGGAGGCACTTGCTGGTAAAATAAAAACATAAAAGATATTCGCACAATACTTACTTTTAAAAAGTTTTCTTAAGTATGTTCTCAGCCAGTCCTGGGTGCTTGCATGATCTCTGTGATGTTTCATCTGATGTCTCATACCCTTACCCTCCAATAGTAGTATGTGACAGTAAAATTATGTTCATAATGTTCTCGTGTCTGTGGCTACTGTTTAAAAAAACACAACGTCCCTAAAGACCCACTGTAGAGCAAGCAGGTTGGAAGGTTGCACACAGTTTATGGTACCCTTCTCCCTGCACAGCCTACTTGTCACTTTGCTTTTAAATTGAGGACATGATAAGCGAGTCATCTCATTATTAAATGATTACCATGAGTTATTGAGGCGCACTCTTTTGGTTCTACCTGCATCTAGCAACTCAATGTTTAACACTATACCCGGGAAATACAAGGGTTTTAAAGGGGTTTTTCACACGGGGTTTAATTTCGGCACCTATTTTGCCGCGTATTTGCACTCTAATACGGGCGAGATGCCGCCAAAATTACAGTAATCCATAGTTCTCATAAAGAATATGGATTACGCCCCCACTCCGCGGCGTACAATACATCGTATTGTAAGCGCCGGGAGATAAGTGACATTCAATTACTTGCGGTGAATACGCGCCCCGAGCAATGACTGATAAAGGGGCCGCGGGCTGCGTATCAACGCGACTCCCAAATCAAACCCGGGGTAATTGCGCTGTACTGTACGCGCCGCAATTACACCGTGTGAACATAGCCTAACTCCCCACCTGAGAGATGTCATTAATCAGCATTGGTCACTTGAGTATGACCGGCTGGGACAGATAGGACAGTGGGGGAGATCAGAGCAGAATGGTGGTGGAGCTTTGCAAGTAAAGATAAGCTAATGTATTCCGAGATAAAAGCTAATGTGCCTCTCACAGTATACATGCCTGAACTCTTCTTCATTCCCTGCGGCAGACAGGAATTACAACTATAATTTTTAATCTGACCGATCCCTTCAAGTTGGCAATAACGGGAATACAATAATGGTAGATAAGAGCTGAACATGAAAAAAATGTATACAGGCAGTCCCGACTTACAAACAGGATAGAGACTGTAGGTTTGTTAAGTTGAATTTGTATGTAAGTCAGAACAGGTACATGTATTAAAAGTAACTCCAGCACAAAAGTTTTTTCTAGTTTTGGATAGCGCAGGGAAGGGTTTTTACATTTGTTTTGTTGTCTGTGCCCCCGATAAGAATATTTCATCTCATTTTCATCTCATGTGCTGCTGTGGCATGCTGGAACTGTCATTCCACAGCTTCTATCTGTTAGGAACAAGTTCCGCATGCCCCATAAAGTCTCCGTTTGTAAGTAGGAGACAGGTGTAAGTCAAAACGTTGTAAGTCGGTGACTGCCTGTATAACATTTTTTCATGTTCAGCTCTTATCTACCATTATTTGGTAATCCCATTATTGCCAACTTGAAGGGGTCGGTCCCGATTATAAATTAAAAGGAGTTCTCCTGTATGTATGTATATATATATAAATTATATTATATATATATATATATTTATATATATATATATACATAAAAATATATTTAAATTATATATATTATATTATATATAATATATATATTTATAGATAGATAGATCGGAAAGAAACAGTGGACCCGGCGCACGTGGAGAAGGCCAAAAGGAAGCCAAGGATGCAGGCTTTTTAACATGTAACTGTCTTTTATTCTTAAAAAATGCAAAGGTAATTAACCTTCGCATCATTAAAAACATATGACATAAACTTAACACGTTAAGTTGTAGTGTACAGCGCGAAACGCGTTAAGTTTTATGTTTGTTTTTTATACATACACACACACTGCAGAAAACAAGTATTTGATACACTGGCAATTTGCAAGTTTTCCACCTACAAAGAAAAGTAGAGGTCTCTAATTTTTTTTTTTTAGGTACACTTCAACTGTGAAGACAGAATCTAAAAAAAAAAATGCAGAAAATCACTTTGTATGTTTTTTAAAAAACTAATTTGCATTCCAAAGGCTGTGTCCCCCAATGTTTATGTGAAAAAATTTGGATTTTTGTCCCAAAAATCCTTTTTTGTCTGATTCAGGGGGGGACACAGATCCCTCCCCCCCTCTTTTTTCTTATTCCCCTTTTCCCATTCTCATTTTTAGAGTTCTCTCCCCGTAATTTATCCTCGGCTTTTGTACCAACTGATTTGCCTGGGTCCGTAAAAAGGGGTGTTTGCCCCCTTTGGAAAAGCCAAAAAATTTAGATTTTGGGTACTGTTTTCCTAGGGGAGGGGGCCCATAACCCCAAAGGGGTGTTTTCCACAACTAATCAGACGAGAAGGGGATTTTATGGAAGCACAAAAAAACTGAATTTTATAGCTTGCTTTAAAATTGAGCTTTCTTTTTTCCACTCTTCCATTAAAAGGGCGAAATTTTTGGAGTAAAAAAATATTTGTTTTGTAGACAGATTCCCCCACCTGAGCGATAGGTTTTTTGCAGCTCCCTCAGAGTGACCATTGGGGGCCCTTTTGGGGTGCTTCTTTTTAATTAGTGCTCTCCTTGTCTGGGATGTCCGTTTAGGTGCATTCCATGTCTTCATAGGTTAGCAGTTGTGCCATACTTCTTCCATTTACAGATGATGGATAATCGTGCTCTGTGAGATGTTTCAGAGCTTGGACTTTTATTTTTTATTTTTTTTTAAAACCTAACCTGCAATACACTTTGAAACAACTTTATTCTTTGCTGTCTGGTGTGTTCCTTGGTTCTCTAACACCTCTGAGGCCTTCACAAAACAGCCATAGTTCTACTGGGAATAAATTGCATACAAAAGTACTATATTTACTAATTAGGTGACCTCTAAAGGCAATTGGTCCTGCTGGATTTTATTCAGAGGTATCAGAGTACAGGGGGCTGAAGACATATGCACGCCACCCTTGTCAGTATTTTGATTTGCAAAATTTGGAAAAGCAGTATTACTTTCTTTACACTTCACAATTACTTGCTACTTTGTGTTGATCTCTAACATTTATATCAATAAATTATTTTAAGTTTGTGGCTGTAATTTTAAAAATTAGGAAAAATTGTAATGGGTGTGAATACTTTTGTAATCCATTGTATATATGCTATTACTATGTACAGACTGACCATTCACTACTTAAATATCATTACTCATATTGCCAGGCCAATTTCACAAGGGTTTAGTCGTTACAGCGCCACCATTACAGGTGTCCTCCATCTGTTCCCCAGCAGTGACGTACTGTTCATCACTCAGCGGTCATTGCTTACATATATGACATGTGGCTATTGAGGCCAGTGATTCACCATTCACATGACGTGAGCCAATATTTCATCACTGCTGTAACAACGAAGCCCCAGCTGCACTGGAGCAGTTTAAAGGGGTTATCTCACTACAAGGATTGCTGCTTTTTATGCTAAACATCTTGCAAAAACAAGTCACTTTGTAATATATGTCCATTAACAGTGTCCTACCTATTCCTAGATATCCCCTCTTGTATGGGCTGCACCAGCTCCTCAGGTCGCTATAGCTACAGACCTGTTCAATATCTACTGATAGGCTTCCAGTACTGGTCGCTATAGCTACAGACCTGTTTGATCTCTCCTGACAGGCTGCCAGCACTGGTTGCTATAGCTACAGACCTGGCTTGTACTGCAGCCTAGTAGAAGCCAGTAAACACGCCCCTGAATTCAAAATGAAACCAAGAAAACAGGACTGAGGTAAGATGAATCATGTAATGAGACAACCCTTTAAGGAGAGGGGAGTACATGTTAACATTTTACTTTACTGCAGTCCCAGGCAGGAGGGGGTTTACCAAATATCTTAAAAACAAGCTTTAAATGGTTGTCAGTAACCTTTGGGCGTATGTGATAAAGTTATAGGTAATACATTTGTATTACCAAACCAAGAGTCATGTTCTTCAGGTATTCAAGAGTCTTGCAGCGGGATCATTGGTTGTTAAATTCCTTTGCTCTGCTTCTTGGGGAGGATCTTTAAATGGAATGTGTCATCAAAAATGAGTCATTGTTTAAGTCCCATTTTTATGTTAAACACATTTTTTTAGGATTTTTTTTTTTTTTTTTTTTTTTTTTACATTTTTCATACCACTTTCAATATTTTTTAATCATTCTTAAATCTTGCAGTTTTCACTTTGGCCACTAGGCCTTGCTTGGCACTGCTTTAACAGCAGTCAGAGAGATGCTTTACAGTAGCTTCATGCACATAGGAGACTTAAGACTGACTCAGTCCCATTGACTTCTATAGGAGAGTTTTCTAGTCATGCTCTGTGACCTGGGAAGAAATCACTATGCAGGGAGGTGAAAGGGTGAACTGTGACTATCTCCTTTTGTGACTGGTGGACCCTGTGTTATCTATGCACATTGGTGGCTCCTTCCAGTTTGGCCCTCTTTGTGCTGATAATGAGCAGACACCTGAGAATCTTTCTGTACAGAACAGGAAGTGTGAGACAATTATTAGGCTTAGTGGCCAAAGTGAAAACTGCAGGACTTAAGAATTATTTAAAAATATTGAAAGTGATCTGGAAAATTTTAAAAAAATATAACCAAAAATTCTTCAAAAATGTGTTGAACATAAAAATGTGAGTTAAACAATAAGTCCTTTTTGATGAGACATTCCCTTTAATCTCAGATGGGTAGCTGGGACAGTAATGGACTACTCCTATGCAGCAGATTTGTTAAATGAGATTATCTTGGCAGCAAGCACATAGATGTGTGGAAGCCCCATGTAGATGAAGTCAGAGAAATGTCTGCAGCAGATCTGCAGTATGTCAAGATACTTAAAAAAAAAAAATGTCTAATGTGCAAAAAAATTAGCTATTCAGTCTGCACTTGGCCAGCACTGAAAAAGTAGGAATACATTCTCAAAACCTGAGAACGTCCTTGGAATTTAAAGCGAACCTGTCACCTAGTTTATGACCCGCTTGCTGAGGGCAGAACAAGCTAGTGTCAGACCTGCTGTTTCCAGCGCTGTGTCCCTTATTCTGTAAGATGCTGGAGTTTTCGTGTATTTAATGCTCAAATCTGCAGTTTTCAGCCAGAAGAGTCAGTTTTTTTCATGCCCTGCCCACCTGAGGCTAGCCCCGCCCACCTCAACTGATAAACCTATTACTTTGAATAGGTAGAAACATGTGAATAACTGTCAGTGGGCGGGGCTAGCCTTTGGTGGGCGGGGCTAACACCTACTTATTCATAAGATTTGAGGGGTAAATGCTCTAAAACTGCTGCATCTTACAGAATAAGGGGCACAGCGCTGGAAACAGCAGGTCTGACACTAGCTTGTGCTGCCTTCAGCAAGGGGCGCACAACCTATGTGACAGGTGTTCTTTAAGGACAAGGAAATTGTATGCCTGAAGAGGTATTTCGAAATAAAGACCTCTCCCGAGGTCAAAAAAAGGTGTGGGAACCAGGAAGGTCAGTGCGTCAGATACCTGAAGTCTTTTAGTTGTAAAATTGTGCAATTTACATCTATAGATGGGAAAAGGTGAGGAAATAAAAGATGTAAATTGATCTTTCTGGAGTGAGAGTTTAGATGTGAACACTGGGCACTAATGGAGTAGCTACATTTCGACTATGTTCACATGGGTAAATTTCGGCGCGCATTTTGCGTCGTATTTGCGCTCTAATTTGAGCGAGATGTGCACCGAAATTACAGTAATCCACAGTTCTCATAGAGAACTATGGATTACGCCTCCTCTCCCCGCTCATACAATACACTGCGGGGGGAGATAAGTGACATGTCAATTACTTGTGGCGAATACGCACCGCGAGTAATGAATGTCAATGGGGCTGGCGGGCTGCCGCCCCCCCGCGCCGCGGAAGTATGCACGTATATAAGCCTTTTGTATGCTTTTTTTATGATGGTATTTTCCTTTGCTGCAGCTGCTTGGCCCTGGTTGCCAACATTTAAAGGATTATATAAGTTTTGAGAAATTAAACTAGCTGCGGGAAATGATCGAAAAATAAAGAGGTGCTTATCTGTGCACCATTGGTGCCCGCCAGTCTATATGATCATAAAATGATGAACTGTTGTACAAATAGGTGCCCGCTGCAGCTCATTGCAGTGTATTTAATGTGTTGGATGAGGCCAGTGATAGGCTGCAACGGTCATGTATCTTGTTCTATTATTACACCTAGAAATGTATCCAGTCTCTTCTCCAGAATCCTGGTCACTATAACTTTTTATATTATAACATCTAGAAATGTATCCAGACCCTTCTCCAGAATCCCGGTCACTATAACTTGTTATATTTTTACATCTAGAAATTTATCCAGACCCTTCTTCAGAATCCTGGTCACTATAAATTGTTATATTATTACATCTAGAAATGTATCCAGACCCTTCTCCAGAATCCTGGTCACTATAACTTGTTATATTATTACATCTAGAAATTTATCCAGACCCTTCTCCAGAATCCTGGTCACTATAACTTGTTATATTATTACATCTAGAAATTTATCCAGACCCTTCTCAAGAATCCCGGTCAATATAACCTATTATATTATTACATCTAGGAATGTATACAGACCCGTCTCCAGAATCCTGGTCACTATAACCTGTTATATTATTACATCTAGAAATGTATCCAGACCCTTCCCCAGAATCTTGGTCACTATAACTTGTTCTATTATTACATCTAGAAATGTATCCAGACCCTTCTCCAGAATCCCGGTCACTATAACTTGTTATATTATTACATCTAGAAATTTATCCAGACCCTTCTTGGACTCTGTTAGTGAATTCACCCTGACAAGTTCCTCTGGCAGAGAGTTTCACAGTCTCACTGCTCTTACAGTAAAGAATCCCTTTCTATGTTTATGTAGAAACTTTCGTTCCTCAAGACGTAGAGGATGCCCCCTTGTTCTTAATACAGTCCTGGGTATAAATAAATCTTTAGAGAGATTTCTATATTGACCTTTAATATATTTAAACATATTTATTATGTCCCCCTGAAGCCGTCTTTTCTCTAAACTAAATCACCCTAATCTTGCTCATCTTTCTGGGTATTGCAGTCCACCCAGTCCTTTTATAATTTTTTTTTACTTACTTTAAACCTGTTCAAGCTCTACAATGTCTTTCCTGTGCACTGGTGCCCAAACTTGAACACAATATTCCATGTGTGGTCTAACCAGTGACTTGTATAATGGGAGAATAATGTTCTCACCATATTGTTTCACAGAGCCAAAAGCAGCTGTAGATCATGCATGCGTCTTCCTGGTTAGGCTGTGTGTGATTCTATAGCAGACCTGGGCAAAGTACGGCCCCCGGGCCACATTCGGCCCGCCAGCTCGTGGGATGCGGCCCGCGGCGTACCATGCCCAGATCTGCTAATAGTAGCGCTGACAGCCCGCCGCGGCCGGGTATTGCTGAGAGGCCGCCGCGGGCCGTCAGCGCTACTATTGCTGGTGAACTAGGCAGCGACGCGGTGAACTCCGCTCACCGCGCCGCTGCCTCTCCTGGGCGCACACAGTAATAACTGTGCGGGCTCAGGAGCTGACGGAGGAGCGTCCCGGCGCTGACGGCATGACGTCATCACGCCACCAGCCCGGGAAGCTCCTCGGATAGAAGACGAGCGCGCTCGGCCGGGAAGCAGGTAAGCCAAGGTGAGTATCAGTGTTTGTTATTTTTAATTTTGGCCATAAAACTATATACCTGCCTGGGGACACACCTAACTATCTATATCCCTGCCTGGAGACACACCTAACTATATATCTGCCTGGGAACACACCTGACTATCTATATACCTGCCTGGGGACACACCTAACTATCTCTATACCTGCCTGGGAACACACCTAGCTATCTATATACCTGCCTGGGGACACACCTAGCTATCCATATACCTGCCTGGGGACACACCTAGCTATCCATATACCTGCCTGGGGACACACCTAACTATCTATATACCTGCCTGGGGACACACCTAACTATCTATATACCTGCCTGGGGACACACCTAACTATATACCTGCCTGTGTGGAGCTTTAACTATATACCTGCCTGTATGGAGCCCTAACTAACTAGATACCTGCCTGAGGGGAGCTGTACCTATCTATATACCTGCCTGAGGGGAGCTGTACCTATCTAAATACCTGCCTGAGGGGAGCTGTACCTATCTAAATACCTGCCTGAGGGGAGCTGTACCTATCTAGATACCTGCCTGAGGGGAGCTGTACCTATCTAGATACCTGCCTGAGAGGGGGCTGTACCTATCTAGATAACTGCCTGAGGGGGAGCTGTACCTATCTAGATACCTGCCTGAGGGGAGCTGTACCTATCTTTATACCAGCCTGAGGGGAGCTGCACCTATCTATATATCTGCCTGCGGGTACCTATATCTATATACCTGATTGAGGGGAGCTGTATATACCTGCCAGACTGAGGTGACATACATCTACATACCTACCTTAGTGTGTACCATCATTATATATAGAGGTATATAGATACATCCCCCAGTAAGTTTCCACAAAGATAATCCCCCAAAAACGAATTTTTTCCCGTTCATTCTATGTTTTTATTAGTCCGGCCCCTCAAAACCATCACACTTTCTCATGCGGCCCCATGGGAAAATTAATTGCCCACCCCTGTTCTATAGCAATGCTTAGCCTATCAGCTCTTTATTCCCAGCTCTTCTAATTGCACTGACGTGACTGCACTCCCCGCTCTCAAATAAGACAAAAAGCGGAGCGGAGAGAAACCTGTGTGCACTCAGAGCAGATAAAATCTCTTACATCTTGGCCAGGGAAAAAATCAAAAGAGCAATGTAATTGAAAAAAAAGTCTTCATTTACTATTCCCTACAAAGCTAAGCTTTGTAGTGAGACAACCCCTTTAAAGAGAACCTGTCACATAGGTTATGCCCCCCTTGCTGAGGGCAGCACAAGCTAGTGTCAGACCTGCTGTTCCCAGCGCTGTGTCCCTTATTCTGTAAGATGCTGTAGTTTTAGAGCATTTACCCCATAAATCTTATTCATGAGCAGGTGTTAGCCCCACCCACCAAAGGCTAACCCCGCCCACTGACAGTTATTCACATGTTTCTACCTATTCAAAGTAATAGGTTTATCAGTTGAGGTGGGCGGGGCTAGCCTCAGGTGGGCAGGGTTTGAAAAAAACTGACTCTTTATATGAATCTTTTCTGATGAAAACTGCAGATTTAAGCATTAAATACACGAAAACTACAGCATCTTACAGAATAAGGGACACAGCGCTGGAAACAGCAGGTCTGACACTAGCTTGTGCTGCCCTCAGCAAGGGGCATAAACCCGGACGGTTCCTTTACGTTCCCTGCAA
>JAODAL010079210.1:0-12655 GCA_025379985.1 Phyllomedusa bahiana | reverse complement strand
TTTCCCAAAAAAAGAGCGCCCTAGAGGCCAATCATGGATTAAAAACCATATAATCTAGGGGCGCTCCTAAGGCAATCATGGATTACAACCATAAATCTAGCAGCGCCCCTAGAGGCCAACAGGGTTAAAACCCAAAATTCATCTAGCAGGCTCTGGGGCCCAAATCATGGATTAAAAACCATATCATTAGAGCCCCCCTAGGGGCCAATCATGGATTACAACCATACAATTAGCAGCCCCTCAGACCAATCATGGATTAAAACATATAATCTAGGGGCGCTCCTAGTGGCCAACATGGATTACAACCAACAATTAGCAGCCCCCCAAAGGGGCCCAAATCATAGTTACAACCATACAATCTAGCAGCCCCCCTAGGGGCCCCAAATCAGGATTACAAGCTTTAAAATCTAGGGGCCTCCTAGGGAATCATGGATTAAAACATATAATTAGCAGCGCCCCTAGGGGCCAATCATGGATTACAACCATATAACTACGCGCCTAGGGGCCCAATCAGGGATTACAACCAATCATTAGCAGAGCCCCCGTGGCCATTCAGGGATTACAACCTATAATCTAGCAGCCCCCCCTAGGGGCCCAATCTGGATTAAAAGCATAAAATCTAGCGGCGTCCACTGGCCAATCGTGGATTACAAGCATATAATCTAGCAGCCCCCCTAGAGGCCAATCATGGATTACAACCATAAAATCTAGCAGCACTTCCAGGGGCCCAAATATGGATTACAACCATAAAATCTAGCAGCGCCCCTAGGGGCCAATCAGGATTACAAGCATATAATCTGCGGGCCCCCTAAGGCCAATCGGGTTACAACCATATATTAGCAGCGCCCCAGAGGCCAATCATGGATTAAAAGCAATCATCTAGCAGGCTCCTAGTGGCCAATCATGGATTACAACCATATAATTTAGCAGCGCCCCTGGGGCCCAACAGGTTACAACCATATACTACGACCCCATGGCCAATCATGGTTTTTCAACCTACAATCTGCGCCCCCCAAAGGGCCCAATCATGGATTCAAGCATTAATCTAGCGGCGCTCCTAGGGCCAATCATGGATTAAAACCCTTATAATTCCAGCGCCCCTAGGGCCAATTTGGATTAAACTACCAATCCCAGCACCCAATTACAATCTGACTTTATAGAGCTTCCTGGAATGTGTCCAGTTCGCTCTGCAGTGAATTTCTACCTCTCTCTGCTGATGACCAGCATCCTTTATGTTGATCCGGGGGCTGGAGCTTCCTGATACAGAGCCCAACCCCACAAAAGGGCCCGAGTTACAGGACGAACCCCTTCCTGCCGCAGCCGCCTGTAGGGGGGAGCTCGGAGGGCTGCAGACTGATTTTTGTCCTCACCCGAGGGAGTTAGGCTCTTTAATGTCCACAAAAATTTCAGATCCCTCTGTACACATGGATACTTCTGTTCATCCTGGCTTGCTGACAGGAATTAATCGGAAATTTGGCAGTGAAGACTGCACAGACTAAAAAAGCAGGAAGGAGGGGCGGGAAAGACCCCTAAATTGCTGATATTGGCTCTTTGGGGGGAAATTGTACAAGTAAAAAGGTCCCTTTGTGCGAAAATCTCCCATGATAGAGGATCGATTTTTTACATCTGAAATACATCCATAAGACCCCAAACACGGATCCATAGACGTAGGCATGAGCAAGCGATCATACGGGGACCCAAAAAGGGGAAAAACCCGGGGGCCTTACCAAGCAAAATTCTTCCTACATTGTGCCCTATAGTATAGAAGTATTAGACGCGGGTGATTAATGAGGCGTACGTTAGGGGGGACCGCCGGGGAATCGGCGGAATCGCATTATGCAGCCCCCGGTGCACGGCCGCCCCGCAACAGTAAGGGGGATGAAGTAACGGGGAAACCTCATTAGGGGGACCCAGACGCTGCATTAGCCCCCATGGTCAGGTCCACGGAAAAAACATCCGGGCAATGAACTCGCTGCGTCAGCCAGAAACTAGATTTGTGCGGTCAGGATCAGCAGTGCGACCACCCCCAAAGGGTGATCGGGGCCCAGGGGGGCTTTTTAAAAGGACAACACAAATATGCCCAAAAATCAAGGAGAGGGCGTGGTCAAAAAGTGTCCTCCCCCTCCTCCTAGAGCCCGGGGCCTGCCCCGCATTACACAGAAACCTGGTGATATGAATGGACACATAAAATCTTCAGACCCCTGGGGGGGACTGCGGGGGAAACTAATAATTTCTCCCAGGCTTCCCCTTAATTCAGCTGATCGCTGCTTATACACACAGTGGGATGGTCTTGAGGTCACCAGTGGGTTTGATTTTTGGGGCCCCAGTGGAATTGATTCGGGGCCCCGTGGAGATGATTCGGGGCCACCAGTGGAGTTGATTTTTGGGGGCCACAGTGGTGATAAAATTTTGGGCCACCAGTGGAGAGATTCTTGGAGGCCACCATGGAGTTGATTTTGGGGCCACCATGGGGGTGTTTTTTGGGGCCCCCCAGGGAGTTTATTTTTGGGGGCCACCAGTGGTGATGATACTTGGGGCCCCCAGTGGAGATGATTCTTGGAGCACGTGTAGAGGGTTCTTGGGGGCCACCGAAGAATGATTTTGGGGCCCTCCGGGTGTTGATTCTTGGGCACCAGTGAGTTGGTTCTTGGACCCCCCCTTTGTAGATGGTTCTTGGGGCCACTAGAAGAGATGATTCTTGGGGCCCTCCAGTGGAGTTGATTCTTGGGCCACCAGGGAGATGTTCTTGGGGCCCCAGGGGAGTTGATTCTTGGGGCCACCATGGATTGTTTCTTGGGGACCAGGGGGGAGGTGATTTTGGGGAGAGTGAGATGAATTTTGGAGCCACCAGTGGGTGATTTTTGGGGCCCCCAGTGGAGGGATTCGGGGGAAACCAGTAGAGATGACAATTGGAGCCCCATGGAGTGATTTTGGAGCCACCAGTGGAGATGATTCTTGGGGTCCCCAGTGGAGATGAGTATTGGGGCACCTGGAGATGATTTTTGGGGGTCACCAGTGGAGGATTTTTGGGGGTCCCCAGTGGAGGTGCTTCTTGGGCCACCAGTGGAGGTATTTTTGGGGTCACCAGTGGAGGTGTTCTTGGGGCCACCATGGGGATGATTCTGGAGCCCACCAGTGGGATGTACTTTGAGCCCCCAGGGGGAATAATTCTGGGGGCCCTCCTTTGAGGTGATTTTTGGGGGGCCCCCAGTGGATTTTGATTCTTGGGCCCCCAGTGGAGTTGATTTTTGGGGGAACCATTGGGTTGATTTTTGGGGCCCCACCAGTGGAGATTTTCTTGGACCCACCAGGGGAGATGATCTTGGGGTCACTTGGAGATGGTCTTGGGCCCACGTGGAGATGATTCTTGGGGCACCGGGGAGATGATATTGGGGTAAACCCAGGGGAAGAGTCTTGGACCACCGGGGATTGATTTTGGAGCCCCCCAGTGGAGATTATTTTTGACCCCACAGTGGAGATAATTCGGGGGCCCCCCTTTTGAGGTGATTCTTGGAGCACATGGAGTTGATTTTTGGGGGGCCTCCAGTGGAGTTGATTCTTGGGGGCCCCCAGTGGAGTTGATTCTTGGGGCCACCAGTGGAGAGATTTTTGGGACCACCGTGGGATGATACTTGGGGTCCCCAGTGGAGATGAGTCTTGGGACACCAGTGGATGATTCGGGGACCCACTGGGAGATGATTCCGGGGCCCACCGGGAGATGTTTTGGGGCCACCAGTGGAGGTGATTTTTGGGTCACCAGGGGGAGTGATTTTTGGGGGGTACCAGTGGGGGGTGATTCGGGGGGGCCCCCAGGGGAGAGATTCTGGAGCCGCCCAGTGGAGAGATTCTTGGGGGTCCCCAGGGGGGGTGATTTGGGGGCCCTCTGTTGAGGTGATTTTTGGGAGCCCCCCCATGGAGATAATTCTGGGGGCCCTCCTGTTGAGATGATACTTTGAGCCCACCAGTGGAGATAATTCTGGGGGGCCCTCCTGTTGAGGTGATTCTTGGAGCCACCAGTGGAGTTGATTCTTGGGGCCTCCAGTGGAGTTGATTCTTGGGGCCACCAGTTGAGTTGATTTTGGGGCCCCCATGGAGTGTTTCTTGGAGCCCCCAGGGGAGATGATCGGGGGCCCACAGGGGAGATGATTTTTGGAGCCCCCAGGGGAGATGATACTTGGGGTCACCAGTGGAGATGAGTTTGGGACCCCCATGGAGATATTTTTGGGGTCCCAGTGGAGATGTACTTGGGGTACAGTGGAGTGAGTTTTGGGGACCCCCATGGAGTTGATTTTTGGGAGCCCCCCATGGAGATGAACTTTGAGCCCCCATGGAGATAATTGGGGGGGCCCCCCTGTTGAGGTGATTTTTGGGCCACCAGGGATTTGATTCTTGGGGCCTCTAGTTGTTCTTGGGGCCCCAGTGGGTTGATTCTTGGGGCCCCCAGGGGAGATGATTTTTGGGACCCACCAGTGGAGTGATACTTGGGTCACCGGGGAGAGAGTTTGGGACCCCCAGGGGAGTGATTTTGGAGCCACTAGTGGAGATGTTTTCCGGGGGCCACCTGGAGATGATTCTTGGGGGCCACATGGAGGTGATTCTTTGGGGTCCCCATGGGGGTGATTCTGGGGTCCCAGTGGGGGTGATTCGGGGGGCCCCATGGGATGATTTTTGGGACCCGCCCAGTGAGATGATTTTGGGCCCCCGTGGGGGTGATTCTGGGGGCCCTCCTGTTGAGGTGATTCTTGGAGCCCACCAGTGGAGATAATTCTGGGGGCCCTCCTGTTGAAATGATACTTTGAGCCCACCAGTGGAGATAATTCTGGGGGCCCTCCTGTTGAGGTGATTCTTGGAGCCACCAGTGGAGTTGATTCTTGGGGGGCCTCCTGGAGTTGATTCTTGGGGCCCCGTGGAGTTGATTTTTGGGGGCCCCCAGGGGAGATGATTCGGGAGCCCCCATGGAGATGATACTTGGGGTCACAGGGGAGATGAGTCTTGGCCCACTGGAGGGATTTTTGGGGGCCACCAGTGGGGTGATTCGGGGGGTCACCGGGAGGTGATTGGGGGGCACCAGTGGAGATGATTTTTGGGAGCCCACCATGGGGGTGATTTGGGGGCCCTCTGTTAGGTGTTTCTTGGACCCCCATTCTACTGCATTCTCTTGCTTTTTTCCCCATCCCCAGGGGTCCCGGGGGGTTCCCCTTTTTTGTTTTCCTCTGGGTCAGTCTAATCCTGCTTCTAACAAGTAAGGATTGTACACTTTGGGGAAAACCCCTTAAGAAACTAAAAATTGTGCAAAGCTAAAAGAAAAGGGGCAGAATACAGATGGGACATAGGGGGCGCATTACGTTACTCCTCGCTATTACAGGAAGGTTAATGGTTGTGTTTAGGTAAAGCTTCATTGTTATATAATGGAAATAGCTGCCAATAATATCATTGTTTCTGAGCTTTGCTTTCTGTTAATACAGGAAGTCTTCGTGTTTACATCCAGTGGCTGAAATGCCATCCTGAACTGATACATCTGACGTCTGTGAGTATCCAGTGTACACAATGCTCTGTGAGCTAAACAGCCTACTGATACATTTACTAGCGGGCCTGCTCTAGCTGAGAATGGAGACAATTTTTACCCGTGTAGACAAAGCTCTTGAGCTAAACAGCCCCGGGCTCCGACTGATACATTGTACATAGCTAGTCCTGCCTCAGCGAGAAGAGGAGAAAAATTTTATCCAGTCTAGACAAGCTCTGTGAGCAAACTGCCCGGGCCCCGACTGTACATTTACAAGCAGTCCCGCTCTCAGCTGAGAATGGAGACAAATTTTTCCAGTATGACAATGCCGTGAGCTAAAAAGCCTGGGCTCCAGACTGATACTTGTACATAGATGGTCCTGCTCCAGCTGAGAAGTGGGGCAATTGTACCCTGTAGACAATGCCTGTGCGCTAAACACCTGATCCCGACTGTACATTGTCATAGCTAGTCCCGCTCTCAGTGAGAAGGGAGAAAAATTGTATCCCCGTGTAGACAATGCTCTGTGAGCTAAACGCCTGGATCCAGTGATACATTGTACATAGCTAGTCCTCTCTCAGCTGAGAAGGGAGGGCAATTTTATCCAGTTAGAAAATGCTTTAGCTAAACAGCCTGGACCCAGATATACTTTACATAGCTAGTCCTGCTCTAGTGGAAGTGGGGGAAAATTTTTTTACAGTGTGACAATCTTGTGAGCTAAATACCCGGACTCCAGACTGATACATTGTACATACATAGTCCCGCTCTCAGCTGAGAATGGAACAATTTTAACTGTAGACAATGCCTTTTGAGCTAAATAGCCTGGATCCAGACTGTACATTTTACACAGCTTTCCCGCCTCGCTGGAATGGAGACAATTGTAACAGGTAGACAATGTCTGTGAGCTAAAAAAACCGGCTCCGACTGAACATTGTACATAGCTAGTCCCGTTCTCAGTGAGAAGTGGAGAAATTGTATCCGTGTAAAATGCCTGTGAGCTGAACAGCCCGGCTCCAGACTGAAACATTGTGCTACAGTCCTGCCTCAGATGGAAGTGGGCCCAAATTTTTCCAGTGAGAAAAGCTCTGTGAGCTAAACACCCTGGACTCCAACTGTTTTCATTGTCATAGTGCCCTGTCTAATGGAAAATGGAGCCAATTTTTACCCCTGCAGAAAAAGCTCTGTGAGTAACACCCCGGACTCCAACGATACTTGTACATCTAGCCCTCCTCAGATGGAAAAGGGGGACAAATTTTATCCATGCAGAAAATGCCTTTTGAGCAAACACTCTGGGTCCAGACGACACATTGTATTTGCGTCCTGCTCTCAGCTGAGAAGTGGAGACAAATTTTATCAGTGCGACAAGTCTGTGAGCTAAACAGCCGCTCCCGACTGATACTTGTACATGCTAGTCCGCTCTCAGTAAGAAGTGGAGGGCAATTGTATCCAGTGCAGACAATGCTCTGTGAGCTGAACAGCCTGGACTCCAGGTATTATCTGTATACATACATTGTAGCAAACTATTTAGATCAGAATGAAACGTGTGTTCCTGCTGTAGTTCTCTCACAGTGCATTGATCTAGACTGGACACAACTGTAACAAACCCTCAGTAGTGAGAACGTGCCGCTGTCAGGGTGACCCCGCACAATGTTCTTACAGGTCATAGAGTTTCTATATTCTATATAATGTTTTCCTCCCAAAAACCCCTTAAAACTCAAGAGCGCAGTTGGGTTTTAAACACCTCTTGGCGGCGGCGGGAGCCCCGTCCTCTACTGCTGTAGACACTGGCTCCCTCCCAGAATGCCTCGCTGCGACCGTACAATAAAGCCGAAACGGCCGAGTCAGTGAAAACGGCTCCAGCGAGTTGTTCTAGAGCTAAATACACAGGATTATTATGAGTCCTGGACTATTCTATCCCAAATATTTCCTCTTGTGGAATTTCCATAAGACGAACATAAAAGGCGGCCCTTTTAAAATTCCAAAACCCAGCCCACTACGGGGCCCGGCATGATTTATACTGGGGCCCATAGCTTTAAAACCATGCTAGAATGAGACCAGAGGTCTGGGGGTTTAACCGCGGGGTGAGGGCCCCCTGATGGGGCCCCCCGGGAAAAACCTGTTTGCCCCGGGGGGACTTGTGACCCCGGGGATTACGGGGCTTTTTTCCCCCTAGACTGACGGCCACGGGCCCAGGGGAATATCCCGATCCCCCTTATGGTGGGTTAACCCCTTTGGTCGGGAAGGGGGGGAATTTCCAAACCTTTTTGGGCCCCTTCAAACCCCTCGGGGAAAAGGGCCTGAAAGGTATAAAATTTAGGAGGAGGGACAAAACAGGGCCCAAAACTTCCCATTCTCCCATGGGTTTTCCCGGGAACAGGGGAGCGCTGTGTTTCTCCTTTTGTTTATGGGGGGGTTCCCAGTTACAGGGGAGGCTGTTTCTCCATTCTTTTCTATGGGGGTTCCCAGTAAAAGGGGGGAAGCCTGGTTCTTTTTTTCTTTCTATGGGGTTCCGGGGTACAGGGGAGCGCTGTGTTTTTTCCCTCTAGGGGAAAGGTTCCCGGTAAAGGGGACCCCTTGTTCTCCATTCTATTCTATGGAAGTTCCCAGTACAGGGGGGGGCGCTGTGTTTCCCCCATTCTTTTATGGGGGGGTTCCCAGTACAGGGAGGGGCTGTTTTTCTCCTTTTCCCCTCTTGGGGAGTTCCCAGTACAGGGGGAGCCGCTGTGTTCTCCTTTTTGTTTTTTTGGGGGTTTCCCAGTACAGGGGAGCGCTTTGTTTCTCCTTTTCTTTCTAGGGGAAATTTCCAGTCCCAGGGGAGCGTTTGTGTTCCCTTTTGGGGTTCAGGGGGAAAGGGGGTTTCCCCGGGAAACAGGAGGGTTTGTGTTTCCTTCTCCTCTATGGGGGGGCCCCCAATTTACGGGGGAGCCCCTGTTTTCTCCAATTTCTTTCAGGGGAAATTTTTCCCCATTTACAGGGAGGGGCGTTTGGGGTTCTCCATTCTTCATGGGGGTTCCCGTAAGGGAGCGTGTTTCTCCCTTTCCTTTAGGGGAGTTTAAAAGTAAAGGGGGGCTGTGTTTTCCCATTTGTTCTAGGGGAGTTCCCAGCAGGGAGCGCTTGTTCCCCCATTTTTTTTTCCCTTACAGGGGAGCGCTGTGTTTAAATTCCATCGATGGGAGTTTCCAGTAAGGGGACCCCTTTGGTTCCCATGTCCATGGGGTTTCCCTTTACAGGGGGCTGGCTCCAAAACGTTTATGGGAGAGTACAGGGGACCTTGGCCATTCTTTTCTAGGGGAGTACAGGGGACGGTGTGTTCTCCTTTGTTCAGGGGGGGCCCAAAAAGGAGAGGGGGCTGTGTTCCCATTCGAAAAATTTTTACAAGGGGAGGTGATGGGGGGGGCGGTTTTTGGGTTGTATACCCCTTTTAAATTGTCTTTTAAAGTAATGAATTTTCCCGCAACCCAAATTGTTGGTTTTTTATTTATTTTTTGGGCACTGAAAAAACCTTTTGGGGCCGTTCCCCTTATAACAGTGGGATCATAGGGAGGTTGAACAAAAGGGCAATAAAAGGGGGAAATTTGGGGGGAAGAAGAGGACAACATGGGACCTAAACAACAAGGGCCCCTTACTAAGGGTCAAACCAAACTAAGAACCAAGGGGGAAAATAAGGAATTATGAAAATTTTGGGGAAATTTTGATTTTATAGGGAAACAAGGGGCCAAAAAAGGAACAGCAGAGGGGGAAAAACTTGGGGGGGGGTGCCTTTAACCAAGGAAGGAATGGCCAAAAAGGGGGAAACCTGAAAAATAGGGGTAAAACAAGGGGAAGGGGAAAATAGGGAAAGGGGGACTTAAATAATAGGGAAAAAGGGGATAGAGGGTCCAACTTATATGGGACATGTATTTAAAAAAACCCTATATGAGAACGTAAAGGAGGGTACAATCTTATGGGGCTGTAATAGAGGGTCAACCTATTGGGGGCAAAATAGAGGTTTACAACCTTTGGGGGAATTGTAATAAGGGTTCAACCTATATGGGGCAAAAAAAAAGTTTGGGGAAAAAAAAACCCTTTTTATGGGACATGTATAATAAACCATAGGGGGGAATAATAGAGGGTACAACCTATATGGGGCACATAATAGAGGGTACAACCTATATGGGACATGTAAAGGGGTACAAACCCCAAAATATGGGCACTAATGAGGGTACCTATATGGGAAGTAATAGAGGGTCAACCTATATGGGACATTTTTAATAATGGGGTACAACCTATATGGGGACATAATAGGGGTAAAACCCTATTGGGCAGTAATGGGGGTACAACTTAGGGGGACATGAAAATAGAGGGTAAACCTATAGGGGGCACATTAAAATAGGGGGACAAACCCTATTGGGACATGTAATAGAGGGTACAACCTATATGGGACATGTACTATTACAACCTATATGAGACACGTAATGGAGGGTACAATCTATATGGGACATGTAATAGAGGGTACAACCTATATGGGGCACATAATAGAGGGTACAACCTATATGGGACATGTAATAGAGGGTACAACCTATATGGGACATGTAATAGAGGGTACAACCTATATGGGACATTTAAATAGGGGTTTAACCTTATGGGACGTAAAGAGGGTAAAACTAATGGGGCTTTAATGAGGGTAAACCTTATGGGCATGAAGAGGGTACAACCTAAGGGAAAGAATGGGGGGAAAAACTATAGGGGGGCATTTTAAAAAGGGGGTAAAAACTATAGGGGTAATTTAATTAAGGAAAAACTTTATGGGACATGTAATAGAGGGTACAAACTATATGGGGCACGTAATGAAGGGTAAACAACAGAAAGACGGGTAAAACAACAAGGGGAAAAAACTATGGGACTTTTTGAAAACATAGGGGGTATAAAAAAATAGGGAAAGTTAAAGCAAAAGGGGGTTTTAAAAATAGGGAGTAACTATGGGAAAACATGATTAGTGAAACCTAAGGGAAGAAAAATAAGAGGAGAAATTTAGGAATCCGGCGGAGGGTTCCCAGCAGCTCACATGCTGGTGTAAAAAAACCCTTTCTCGGGGGAGGGCCAGGGAAAACAGGAATAAGGTGGGATGGGAAGCGGAAAACTGAAAATAACCTACGGGGAAAAAAAACGCAGGTGCGGGCCCCATTGGGGGCACGGCCCCGTTTTCCAACAACCCGAATGGCGAAATTCCCATTTTTGCCCTCTTAGGGCATTCTATTCATGAACCAGGAGGCTCAGGATGAGCAGGGCTATAGTTTCCTTGCAGTAAAGAGGTTACTGGAGCCATAATACAGTGCGCAGCCCCCAGGCTTTATAATGACGGGATTTTTCCCTTAAACCCCTCTCAGTGCGGGGGTTCTGGGGGGCCCATAGGGGAAAAAGTTATCGGAGAGAAGAGGAGAAATCTTTCCAGGTTTACTTGAAAGTCGATACCTGAAGCTGTAAGATTACAAACCGCACGATGAAACGAAGGCCTGAGGGCGACACGTGCGGTTACCCTGGAGAATGTGGGGGCCCCGGGCTCAGGATACTGTCTGCACATGAACAAATAATCAACTGCAGCTTCTGCCAGTCACACGTTTTGGCTAATGAGGGAAAGATGACAGTGACAGTACACTTCTTTTGAGGGGAAAGATGACAGCGACGTACTAGCTCAATGAGGGAAAGATGGGGCGCTGCAAGTACTCTTAAAGCGGGAAGGTGACAGCTGCCGTATATGCTCTAAAGAGGGAAAAATGACAGTACAAGACTTTCTGCTATCAGGGGAAAAAAAGACAGTGCACAGTACTACTGCTCTAATGCAGGGAAAGATGCGCTGCACAGTTACTGCTTAATGCAGGGGAAAAAAGACAGGCAAGTATCTGCTCATCGGGAAAGATGACAGCTGCACAGTACTACTGCTCTAATGCCCGGGGGATGACACGCACAGTAATATGCTCTAAGCAGGGAAAAGAGACGCTTTCCCCCCCCCCCCCCCCCGACACTGCTCTAAACAGGGGAAAAAAGGGGCGCTGCACAGACTACTCTCTAATGGGGAAAGTGAAGCTGCACCGTACTATGCCTAACAGGGAAAAATGACAGCTTGCACAGTACATCGCTTAATGCAGGGGAAAAATGAAGCGCCAGTACTATGCTTAATGCAGGGAAAGATGACAGCTGCACAGTACGACTGCTCTAATGTAGGGAAAAATGACAGCTGCACAGTACTACTGCTCTAAGCGGGAAAAATGACGTGCCCGTATACTGCTCTTAGGGAGGGAAAGTGAAGCTGACAGTAATATGCTCTAATGCAGGGGGGAAAAATGACAGCTGCACGGGATATGCCTAATGGGGAAAAGATGAAGCCACAGTACTACTGCTCTAACAGGGAAAATGAAAACTGGGGCCCGTACTATGCTCTAATACAGGGAAAGATGACAGCTGCACAGACTATCTCTAATGCAAGGGAAAGATGACAGCTGCCCCAAATACTATTTCTCTATGAGGGAAAGATGACGCTGCACAGTACTACTGTCTATCAGGGGGGATGACGCTGCACAGTACTATCTCTAATTTAGGGAAAGGGTGACAGTGACAGTACTCTGCTTAATGCAGGGAAAGATGACGTTTTACAGTTTATGCTCTAATGCAGGGAAAAATGACAGCTCACAGACTACGCCTATAAGGGGGAAAAATGCAGTTTACAGTACTACTGCTCTAATGCAGGGAAAGATGACAGCTGCACAGTACTACTGCTCTAATGCAGGGAAAGATGACAGCTGCACAGTACTACGGTTTTGAGGGAAAGTGAAGTGGACAGGTTTTTTTGCTCATAAGGGAAAGATGCGCTGCACAGTACTAGCTCTAAGCAGGAAAGAGCAGCTGCAAGACTTTGCTCTAATCAGGGGGAAAAAAACGGGTGCCCGTACTATTCTTTCGGGAAAATACGCTGCACAGTCTACTCTCTATCCGGGAAAGCGCTGAAGTACTACCTCAAGTGGGAAAAAATGACAAATGCCAAAACACTTTTTTTGAGGGAAAGTGACAGGCACGTCCTTTTTAACAGGGAAATTTCACACACGGATCTGCGTCTACAGGGAAAAGATGAAGGCTGACGTACTTCTAAAGAGGGAAAGATAAGTGCCAAAAAACTTTCCA
>JAODAL010079209.1:0-12656 GCA_025379985.1 Phyllomedusa bahiana | reverse complement strand
ATGCCCAGTGAAACTAAAATGGGGGTTGAAAGACTCCTTTTTCCGGCATTTTTTTAAATGGGGGGGGTCTTTGCGGGTTTTGGGGGTTTATGCTGGGGCCCGGGGACAGGTATAGTAAAATGTCCGGGTGAAACTAAAATGGTGGTTAAAAGGGCCCCCTTTTTCCCGGCATTTTTTAAAAATTTATGGGGGTAACCCGGGTTTTTGGGGGTCATCCCTGCGTTCCAGGCAGGGTTTTTTCAATGTCAGTTATGAAAAATTTTGGATGGTTAAAATTTTTTTACTGCCTTCTGCCCACTTTTTAATTTGGGGGTGATCCCGGGTTTTTAAAGGGGTTTCAGGCTGGGGTTTCCAAAGACAGGGATAGAAAAATGGTCGGGTGACTTTTTTTCTGTGATTTTTTTAAAAACCTAAGGTGTTCCCTAAGATGTACCCCACGTACCCATTTTGATTTTTGTGGTTTTTAATTTTCCCAGCTTCTCCCACCCCTTGTTTGGGTTTTAATTAATAAAAGGTTTTTTGTTGCTCTCCCTTTGGAACCTTTAATGGTCTTTTCGGCATAATCGTTGCTCACTACCCAAAAAACCCCCTTTTAATTCGTTAGGGGGGACTTGGGACTTTCGATGATTTCGATAGCCAACGCAATCGCCCCACACTATTGAGGGATTTTGGATTTTATGCAAAAATTTTAAAATAAATCTCAAGGGTTTAATTTAACGGCAAAGGAAAAATTTAAACAAAAAAAGTAGGGGGTAAATTCCCTTTTTCAATAATAAGAAGGATGCATGAAAAAATTTTTTTCCCAGGCAGCCCTCCCCCGGCCCCGCTCTGCGGGCGATCTGTATACAGTGCCTTGCAAAAAGTATTGGGCCCCCCTTAAACCCTTTTTTAAAATTTTGACCATTTCAGGCTTAAACATAAAGATAAAACATTTTTTTTTTGTTTGGGGAAGGAATCAAAAACCCAAGGGTGGGAAAACAATTGTAAAGTGGAATGAAAAATTTATTGGTTATTTTAAAAATTTTTTAAAAAAAAAAAAAACTGAAAGCGGGGGTGCAATTTATTTGGCCCTTTTATTTCGTGCAGCAAATCCTCAAAAAGTTCGTGAGGATTCTGAATGATCAATGTTGTCCAAAATGACTGTGTGATGTTAGATTAACCCACCTGTGTGAAATCAAGTCTCCTTTTTAAATGTACCTATTGGATTAGTCTCAGGATTCTGAGTGCGAGGCATCATAAAAGACAAGGGAAACACAGGCAGGCCTGATTCTGTTGTGGAGAATTTTAAAACCCGGATTTGGATACAAAAAGTTTTCCCCAAATTTTAAAACCTCCCAAGAGCACTGTGCAAGCGAAAATATCGAAAGGGAAAGGGGTATCGCCCCTGCAAATTTCCCCTGGCCTCCCTCTAAACAAGGAGAAGACTGATCAGAGATCAGCCAAGAGGCCCCATGCCCCCTTGGATGGATGCAGAGTCTCCAGTGAGGTGGGAGAGTCTGTCCATAGGAAAAACAATAGTGTACACTGCACAAGCTGGCCTTTAGGGAAGAGGCAAGAAGAAGCCATTTCTCAAAGTTTCCCAAAAAAATTTTGGGTTTTAAAAGTTTGCCAAAAAGCCCCTGGAGACCCCAATTGGGGAAGAAGGGCCCGCTAGAGGAAACCAAAAATCCAACGGCCACAATGAAAAAAAATATGTTTGGTGTAAAACAACAGAGCTCACCCCCCTAAACACCCAATCCCCCACATGGTGGTGGCAGCATCTGAAGACCAAGGAACACCCATCCCCACTGTAACATGGGGGAGGAGCTCATGAAGACCCAAAGGGAAAACCCCCCCCCCATGTACACATGGTGGGGGCAACTTCATGGTTTGGGTTTTTTTCAGCAGGGGCAGGGAAAACGGTTAAAAATTGATGGGAAAATGGTGGAGCCAAATCCAGGACCATTCTGGAAGAAAACTGTTGGAGTTGCAAAAGACCTGAGACTGGGACGGAGATTTATTTCCAACAAGACAATGATCCCAAAAAAAAAAAGCAAAATTTTCAAAGGAAGGTTACAAATAAGTGTCCGGTTGGGTTTTTTAAAATGGCAATTTTACAGTCCCGACCCGAATCCCAAAGGAGAATCTGTGGAAAGAGCTTAAAACTGTGTTCACAAACGATCTCCATTCAACCTCCACTGAGTCCAGCTGCCTCAAACGCTCTCCTCCAAACCCCCCTTTAAAAACTCCAGCTGCCTCACAAAGCTCTCCATCCAAAACCCCACTGAGCTCCAGCTGTCACAAACGCTTCCACCAACCCCCACTGGGCTCCAGCTGCTCCCAAAAAGCTCTCCTAACCTCCCTGGGCTCCAAGTGCTCACAAAGCTTCCCCATCCACATCACTTGGCTTCCCAAGCACCGAGGGGAAGAATGGGAGAATTTCAGTTTTCTCGATGTGCAAAACTGATAGAGACAAACCCAAGTGACTTGCAGCTGTAATCGCAGCAAAAGGTGGCGCTACAAAGTATTAACTTAAATAATTTTGCACGCCCCACTTTTCAGTTTTTTTATTTTTTAAAAAAGTTTAAAATATCCAATAAATTTCATTCCACTTCACAGTTGTATCCCACTTGTTGTTGATTCTTCACAAAAAAATAAAAGTTTTATATCTTTATGTTTGAAGTCTGTGATTATAGTTTAGAGCTGTGTAGTCAATATAAAATGTGGGCACTGTATGTCCCTATTTCAATGAGCTCTGTGTAGTGCTGTTATACTGCACCCTGCATGTCACTATCTGGCGGTTATACACTGCTGTGTACCGGGCACTAGAGGACGAGATCACTTTATTAATATTGACATTGTATGACACAGTAATGAGTGGCGCTGTGTGCATTATAAAGCACTATAAAGAAACTTATATGTATAATATAGTAAATGTTGTGTTGTAAATACATAATATTACATCTGCATGTAAAAAGCATTAGAGAATGAGCACATGGAAAGCGGATCCTAGATGAAGTGTCCAGGACAGGCTCTGGTGCGGCTGCATCGCTGTCTCCATCATCTTCATTGAGAGACAGAATCCATAAGATGTGACTTTGTCCTGGACTCCCTCCTGGTTTCTGCCTATAAGACTGGATACTAAATGAACTCCTGACGCCTGTTACATCAGAACTGTGGAAAAAAAACATTATAAGACTGAAAACTCACTTCATTTAAGTTGTTTTTCCATCTTATTTCTTTTGTATCAATTGAGAACTCCAGATCCTGCATAGAGCTTACATTGTACGATCCAATCTTGTGTGAATAAAACTTCTTACTCAAAAGTAAAATATCATTCTAAACTGCATAGCCGGACTCTTTATCTCCTTTGTCATTAAAACATCTTCGTTCAGACCCGGATTTGGTTGGACAAGTCATTGATTGTAAATAATTATGGACCTTTTAGAGAGATGAAGATTACATCAATTATCTGATCCTGAATCAAATTTTGTTATACTCCAGAGCTGTACTCATTATTCTGCTGGTGCAGTCACTGTACATACATTACTTATCCTGTACTAATCCTGAGTTACATCCTTTTATTTATCCTCCAGAGCTGCACTCAAATATTCTGCTGGTGCAGTCCCTGTAATACATTTACTTATCCCGTACTAAACCTGGGGTTTTCATCCCGTATTTTTCCTCCAGAGCTGCTCTCACTATTCTGCTGGTGCAGTCACTGTACATACATTTTCTTTTCCTGTACTTTATCCTGAGTTTACCCTCCTGTATTATACCCCAGAGTGCACTCACTATTCTGCTGGTACAGTTTACTGTGTAACATACATTACTTATCCTGTCTGATCCTGAGTTAGATTTCCCGTATTATTCTCCCGAGCTGCGCTCACTATTCTGCTGGTGCAGTCATTGTTCATACATTACTTATCCTGTAACTGATCCTGAGTTACATCCTGTATTATTCTCCAGAGCTGTGCTCACTATTCTGCTGGTGCAGTCACTGTACATACATTACTTATCTTGGACTGATCCTGAGTAGTGATGAGCGATTACGTTGACTATAGTCATCTTGTCGATAGTCGATATCGTCAATATCAAAATCCTATACGATAGTCGATAATAGATTATCGCCGATGACCATTTAAAGTCTATGGGAGGAACAACCCTTTATTATTAACCCCAAACAGGGGGGGGGTGGGAAGTGGAATTAAAAATCCAAAACAGTCAAATGGATACGTTACTCTTGGCAACACACTCGGTTTAAAAGCCACAGAAAAAAAGTCACACCCCATTCATATCCCGTCTTGCACCAAAGCTGCCCCTTAAAACCGGCATGACCCACAAATTAAAAAGTGCCAGAAGGCAGATTATTTACCATCATTTTCGTTTCACTGACATTGATATCCTGTCTGGGCCCCCAAATGACCCTTAAATTGTGTGAAAAAAAAAAATTAAAAAAGGTGGGAAAAGGAGTCTTTAAACCCATTTTAGTTTCATGGACATTTCTATCCTGCCCGGGGCCCACAGCTGACCCCAAACCGCATGACCCAGAAAAAAAAGTCCCGGGAAAAAGGAGCTTTAAACCCACCTTTTTAGTTTCACTGGACTTGACTTTCTGCCCGTACCGAGAATGACCATTAAAACCTGTCTGACCCCAGATTAAAAAGTGCGGGGAAAAGGAGTCTTTAAACCCACCATTTTAGTTTCAGGGCCCCTTAGACTATACCGCCCTGGGCACAGTGAGCCCCAAACCGCGACCCCAGTTAAAAAAGTCCCGGAAAAAAGGAGTTTTCAACACCATTTAGTTTCACTGGACATTGACTCTCCTGTCCTGTACAACGCATGACCCCTAAACCTTTGACCCCCAGATCACAAGTGGCACTATGCTTTTTTTGTACGTGACTGTCATTTAGTATATTTTTTGAAACTGAATTTTTTTTACAAAAATTTTATTTGGGAAGTTTTTTTTTTAAAGTTTTCATTTTTTCATTTTGCTTTTTTTCAAGTGTGATAAATACAACTTTACACACCTCCCTGCAGTTTTTTAAAGGTTTTTTTTTACCGTTTGATGTGTTAATTCGTCGCACACCCCTAAGTATAAAAATGCCTAATCCCCCCAAACACTTCTTTTTATTTGAAAGACATTTGCCCTCCTGGCTTTTGAGAGTGATTCACCCAATCATTCATGGTTTCTTTTTCCAAATCCTTCTTCGTGATAGGGACAGACTCCTCGGGAGATCAAATGATGCGACCCCATAGTGACCCACCCCCCAAAAAAATTTTAAGCCTAAAAATTGTGCAATTTTGTGTCCAGCCCGGACCCCTTTTTGACACTATTTAAACCCCTCACAAAAATCCCTTTTTCAAAATCGTTTTTTAGAGAAATTTTAAGTTTCCCCTATTCCCCAAAGGGTTTGAAACCCAGTGCTGCCACAGCCTTCTGTTAACACGGAGGTCCACTGCCGGGCCAGACTTACAGGGGGTGGGGGTGGAAAGCCCAGGCTAGCGTCTGTCTCTTTTTAACCGCGGGTTTCAGCTCCCCGGGCCCGGAGTTACAGTGGGTGGGGTTGAGAGCCCGGGGCTGGGTCCCTATTTATTAACACGGTAAAAAATGCCCTTATGACGCAAACGAAAACAGTGTGCTGAAGCAGAGTGGGGAAAGCGGGAAAGTGGAGGTAAGCCCTCCCCCTTCCTCAGTACAAAGTAAGACTGGGTAGAGTTTTGCCCCTTTATGAGTCGGACCAATTGAGTTCATTTGGGAAAATATGGTGGTTAACGCTAATTTTCCCAAACCAGGGCCCCCTTTTTTTGCATTTTTTTTCCATTTTACTCAACGTCTGGAGGAAATTTTTCCCCGGTTTCTTTGTTCTCTGTCGGTGCTCCATTCCCCATGTCCTCTGAAAAACCTACACTGGTCAAGTTTTCCCTGTACCCCCCCCTTTGTAAAATTTCAGAGGAATTTTTTTACCAGTATTTTTACATCAATTTTTTAGTATTTAATTCTGGGAAAACACATTTTTAAAATGGAGGGAATCCCACCCATGTCTTTGTTTCTCTTTTTTGATTGTATTAAATGGGTTGTTCAATACAGGGTTTGCTAGCTATGTTAAAGATCTTGCAAAAATAAGTCATTTTGCATAGGTTCCTTAAACATGCCCTCCCTTCCTGTTTCTGCGCCCCATCACCTTACCCCATTTTGAAAAAAATTGTGAAGAACAAATGTCTTTTAGAAACCATTTTTTTACAATAGGCCCTGTATCTACTGCATTTAACAGCAAATTTGCCCAAAAAAATTCAAAACATGCCCATGAGTTTTTGACAATTGTGAAAAACAAATTTTGTTAAAAACAAAAAATTTTTATAATAGGCCTGTGTATGGCATGTCAAAGCAAAATCCCCCCAAAAATTCAAAAACATGACCTTGGGCATTTTGACAATGGGAAAAGAACAAATGTCTTTTAAAAAACATTTTTTTTTAAAATGGACTGTGTATTGCTGCTTTTCACAGCAAAAATGCCCCAAAAATCAAAACTGCCCCAGGGGCCACTATTGACATTTGTAAAGAACAAAGTCTTTTGAAACCACATTTTTTTTTTTTTGGCCCTTTTAGTATCTCTGTCACAGAAAAATCCCCAAAAAAATTATAAAATGACTTCTCAGCCCTTTAAAAAATTGTGAGGGAAATGCCACTCAAAACCACTTTCTTTTTCCAAAGGCCAAGACTTTTAGTGTATATCACAACAACATGACCCCAAAAAAATTTAAAATAGACTTCTCCCCACTATTAAAATTGTTGGGAAATGCCATTAGAAGCCACATTTCTTTTCCCAAAAGGACCTGATTATGCTGTTCCACAAAATATCCCCAAAAAAATTAAAAAATATGATTTTCTCAGCCACTATTAAAAATTGGAGAAAAAAAGCCGCTTAAGAAGCCCATTTCTGTTTCCAAAGGATATGATTATACTGTCTCCACGCAAAATGACCCAAAAACCATTGACAATGCGAAAATTTTAAAAGATTAAAGGGTAAATGGAATACAGTGTTGTCATGAAACCTTTGCTGTCTTTTACAGTCTCCTCACAGCAAACCGCAAAATGAATGTTGGAATTGAGAAAAAAGATTGCAGTAAGAATTATCATTTTTAAAAAAAGTTTTTAAAAGGACCTTTTTTGTTTTTAAGGGAATGTGAAGTAGCCGGCACTAATCGGTGACCCTCTGCAATTGGGGGCCCAACACATAGAGATCCATGCCCGATTTTCTTGATGAAAAATCAAAAGATCCACATTATTGTGGAAAGCCGGATGCGTTTTTCTGTAATGACTCCTCCGCTGTGCTGAAAGGGCCGCTCAGATTTGACGTGGGGTGCTGGGAGGACAAACACCTCATGGCTGGGCCGGCGGCTCGGCTATTCGTCCATTTTTATACCCAGAATTATTGGGTCCGGAAACATACAAAAACATCGGTGTTTTAGACCAGATATCGGCCCCTGATCTTAAGCTGGTTCTGTGTGTTGGTGTGTGCCCCCCCGCATTGCATGCGTTGGGGGGTGGGAAATAAAGATTCCAGAAGGGCACCCTTAGGCTTCTCCCCTTGCCCGCTGCTGCTGCTACGCCTATTAGCCCTAGCTGTCACGCGCTGACGTTGTTCCACCGTGACATTTTAGGAACTGAAGCAACGCAACAGATGTCTCCGTTGTCAAACACAAGGTTTTCCATTTCCTGATTTTATCTCTTTTTGGGTGGGTGGAAGGAAAAGTGGAGTTTTGTTTTGTACGGGGGATCCCAGGGAGGGTGGCCACCCATAAAATGTTGTTTATTTTTATGGCCCTTAATTTCGAGGATCATGTTGGGGAAATGGAGCATCCAAGCATATGGAGAGATGGAGCCTTGATTTCCCAAAACCCCTGGGTGAGGGGCACAGAAAAAGATCTTCCTCATCTTTCCTCCCCCCTCAAATTTGCGCCAACCCCTTTCCGAGGCAGGGGCGGCGGTAACGTCGGTGTCTCGAAATACCTCCTCCCTCCTTTCCCCCTCCCTTCCTCCCCCCACGCTTTAAAAACAGCCCCGATTGCCTGAGATGATGCACCCTGAGAGCTGATGGCGCCCCCTTGCACTACCCTGGGCCCCGAACCATGCCTAATAAGCGATGAAATTTGTGAAACTGTGGGGCCCTTTTGAATTCGAGGGAGAAAAAGGCTCCCTGTCCCCATCGTGTCCGTTTCCTTTCCCCCGTCGCTGGCGGGGGCCTGTTGTTTTTTAGAGTGCCAACATCGTTCAAGAACTAAGATCACCCCAAGGTATGCTGACAAAAGGCATTGTCCGCATGACCATTTTGGGTGGGTTCTTCAAAATGGCAAGGGTGGTGATAGCTCTTAAACCTGCCTCCCCTCTCGGTGGCTCCACCCCGAGGTCTGCACCACTGCTTGTCGGCCATGGTCACTTCGTACTGCGTATGGCTTGCGCTGCTTCCACAACGCGGAGCATTGGAGGGTGGAATTCCGGGGTGTTGCCACGTCCAAAAAATAAAAAGGTTAACGGGGAGGGCCCAGCTGACGGGCAAAGCACCAGGCGGGGCGAAACAGGGTGGGGGAACGGTGAAGTGCAAAATCAGACCTCAAAAACCTTCTTCAGCAGGCAGTCCAGATGGGTGCCTTTTAGAAAATTTTGGGCGACAAGGTTCTTCATGTGAGGAAAGGGAGTGCTCCGCCTACCCCCTCTTTAAAGGGGGGCCAGCAGTTTTCGCCCTTATCGCACACCCTTGGCTTTTCAAAGGTTCTTGCACCCAGCCAGCGTCGGGTCTCCCTTTCAGAGAGCCGTCCACATCCCGACCCCGTGGTGGAGGGTTCCAAGACAGATTTTTTTTTCAAACCCCCCTGGTTTCTCTGGGCACGTTGATGCCACCAAAGGGGCCTTTGGGGGGAAGAACCCTGCACCCCCCCTGCCCGGTTTTGAAGACGTTTCGCCGTGCCCCCGGAGCCACCCCTCACCCCCAGAGAATAAACCCAGTCACCCAGTGACTGTCACAGAATTTTTAAACCTTGGCCATGCCCTTTCTAGCCATGTTTCGGTGGTCAGAGGACTTTTCCGGCCACAGAGCAACAAAAAGCGCTTTTAAATTTTAGTGACACGTGGTGCCCGGGGAGGGGGCTTTTTCTGGGAAAGAAATCCCCGTCGCATTCGTATTTGGGGGGCAGGAAGGGCCATGACTGGCGGAACCATCTGTGTCCACCAACGAAAAGGGAACATTTTCCCAAGGCAAAAACCTGGCAATGCCCAATTAGGCTTTTGGCTTTGGGGATGGTTTGGGTTAAAGTGTTTCTTCTGCTCCCAAAACCTGGAAGACAGAAGGCTGGCTGCTAGACTGGCCGCTGTACGGCGTGCAGGTCGTCAAACTGGCGAAGAAAAAAGGGGGTAGGATGGGTCCGGGTGGTGCTGATGGTACTCGGGCGACAGTGGAGGCTGAAGCGGAAGGCTGATCCCTGATCATGATCTGAGACACATGGGCGCTGAGGAACGCTTGGGGGCGGAGGAGGAGGCGGAGACAGGGGGTTTGTGACAGTGGTTGGAGGCCCCGCGTTGCCTGGTTTTTTTTGGGCCCAAAGTGTTGCCTCCATTTCAACTCATGCCTTCGCTGCATGTGACTGGGAAACATGTTGGTGGTGGTTAAACACCTAGTTCTTGCCTTTTACTTAATCGGTTTACGGCAAAGGCGGCATATAAACATCGCTGGGTGAATCAGAGGCTTGCTCAAAGACGGCCCAGGCTTGAGAGGTCCTGGACCTTTTTGACGGCGATAAGCAAAGGACCCGGGGTTTCCGTTTACCGTGGCTGGCGGAATCATATCAGCGGACTTCTGCGACCGCCCTCTCCCTTTTTGAGGCGGGCCCCGTACTGACACTGCCCCATCGTCTTCCCCTTCATCCAGTGATTAAGCGCTCGCAAGCAAGTTCTGCTGAAAAGACCACTTTGGGATCCGCAATGTCGTCATCATCATCATAAACACAGGTTGTTTTTCGTCGTCCTGACGTCGTCCAGGAACTGCGGGCTACAAGCAAGAGGGACTGCAAGGCGTTGCCGACCGCCCGGGATTTTTGCCGATTGACCGGCTTCCTTCTCCTCCTCTGATGGCAACAGTAACTGGGCGTCAGAGCAGAGAAAATCATCCTCTTTGGCCTCTTGATCTTTTTTAAAATGCCTTTTGACCCCAACCGCATTTTGTCATCAAAGAGGTCTTCAGAAAATGGATTATCCACAGTGGGGGGGTACACGATTGTTGACATTTGGGCTGCCTTCGCTTCATGTTGGGACGGATGCGATGATGCTGATGATTACATTTGTGGCCGTGGGCTGGAAGAGGAGGAGGTAAGACTGCAGGATGCAGGTTGCATTAACCACTAAAGAACAGATTGGCGACGCTGTTTGTTACTGAGATTCCCCAGGGCCCTGACCCAGCGATGACAGGCCTGACTGTCCGGCAACCGGCAATCCGCTGGCTTGCGTGTTGTCGCCAGCCAGGAAGGGGCACCTTCTCTCGTACCTCTCCCTCCATGTCCTACCCCCCTCTTTGCTCACTTACCACCTGCAAATTTTGCTCTATGTTCAGAAAGATAAAAATTTGAGAGGGTTTTGGAAGAGTTTTTGGGAACGTCTCTTTTAAAAGACGGCAATCTCAGCTATTCTCAAATCCCTCAAATCAAAACAAAATTGCTGTATTGAAAATTTAACTGCAAGGTGGCCCCTTATCAACAAAGCTGGCCTGTGCCAAAGTGAAAAAAAACACGTATCTGAAATGTTATAGGATAATAAAAGGCATTTTTGGCACCTATCAATACACCTGTGGTGAAATACAAAATTGCTGATTCAAATTTAACTGCAAGGTGGCTCTATCAACAAAGCTGGGCCTGTGCCAAAGTGAAAAAAACACGTATCTGAAATGTATACGGATAATAAAAGGTATTTTTGGCACCTATCAACCTGGGGTGACTACAAAATTGCTGGATTCAAATTTAACTGCAAGGTACCTCTATCAACAAAGCTTGACTGACCAAAAGTGAAGAAAACACCTATCTGAAATATATACAGATAATAAAAGGTATTTTTGGCACCTATCAATTCACCTGTGGTGACTACAAAATTGCTGGATTCAAATTTAATTACAAGGTGGCTCTATCAACAAAAAATGGACTGGGCAAAATGAAAAACACGTATCTGAAATGTATACGGACAATAAAAGGTTTTTTTTTGGCATCTATCAATTCACCTGTGGTGACTACACAATTGCTGGGTTCAAATTTAACTGCAAGGTGGCTCTATCAACAAAGCTGGACTGCCCCAAAGTGAAAAAAACAAGTATCTAAAATGTATACGGATAATAAAAGGTATTTTTGCCACCTATCAACCTGTGGTGACTACAAGATTGCTGGATTTAAATTTAACTGCAAGGCGGCTCTATCAACAAAGCTGGACTGCGCCAAAGTGAAAAAAACACGTATCTGAAATCCATACGGATAATAAAAGGTATTTTTGGCACCTATCAACCTGTGGTGACTACAAAATTGCTGATTCAAATTAACGCAAGGTACCTCTATCACAAAGCTTGACTGCCCAAAAGTGAAGAAAAACACCTATCTGAAATGTATGGGTTAATAAAAGGTATTTTTGGCACCTATAAAACCTGTGGTGACTACAAAATTGCTGGATTCAAATTAACTGCAAGGTGGCTCTATCACAAACTGGCTTGCGCAAATTGAAAAAAACACGATTTGAAAGTATACGGATAATAAAAGGTTTTTTTGGGCACCTATCAACCTGGGTGACAAACAAAATGCTGGATTCAAATTTAACTGCAAGGTCCTCTATCAACAAAGTTTGACTGACCAAAAGTGAAGAAAAACACCTACTGAAATATAAACAGATAAAAAAGGTATTTTTGGCACCTATCAATCACTGTGGTGACTACAAAATTGCTGGATTCAAATTTAATTACAAGGTGGCCTAATCAACAAAGCTGGCTGGGCAAAAGTGAAAAAACACGTATCTGAAAGTATACGGACAAAAAAAGTATTTTTGGCACCTATCAATCTGTGGTGACTACACAATTGCTGGATTAAAAATTTAACTGCAAGGTGGCTCTATCAACAAAGCTGGACTGCCCCAAAGTGAAAAAACAGTATCTAAAAATTTAAACGGATAATAAAAGGTATTTTTCCACCTATCAACCTGTGGTGACTACAAAAATTGCTGGATTCAAATTCAAACTTCCCAAGGTGCTCTATCAACAAAGCGGGACTACGCCAAAGTGAAAAAAACATATCTGAAATGTATACGGATTTTTAAAAAGGGTATTTTGGCACCTATCAACCTGTGTTTACTACAAAATTGCTGGATTAAAATTTAACTGAAAAGTACCTCTATTCAACAAAGCTGGCCTGGTCAAAAGAAAAAAAACACCCTATCTGAAATGTATCGGATAATAAAAGTGGAGTTTTTGCCCCTAACAAATAGACCTGCAGTTACTAAAAAAGATCTGTATCTAATATAAGTTCAGGCTGCCCAATTCCAAGTAATATTTCAACAGAAAACTTTTAAAAATAAAGCTATTGCAATGCAATGTTCACTGTCTGTGCACAATATCCATTTTTTTTAAAAGACTTTCTGTGTTCGCCCGGGGGCCCCC
>JAODAL010079208.1:0-12656 GCA_025379985.1 Phyllomedusa bahiana | reverse complement strand
TCCGGATGGTAGAAAAAACGGGCCCTTTGGTCTAAATGGTAGAAAGAAAACGGCCTTTTTTAATTTTTATGCTCTTCCATGCGCATGCATCAATTGAGATGTACACTGGGCAGAAAAGGCTAACCCGTATCCCACTGGGGCGGGGGGGGTGCGGGGAAGTGACATATCAGGGGTGCCTATGCCGTTTCCCCCTATATAGAAAAAACTTATCTACGGGGAGGCTCCTTTTATACCTATGTACATTTGGGGGGCCCTATATATCTACCTACTGTGGGCCCTTTTTTCATTTCCCTATATAAAGGGGTCTTTTTATGGATCCTATTTATTTGGGGGCCTGTTTTAACCTACCAAAAAAAACCTTTATTGGGTAGTTTCCATACACTGTAGTTTTGTTTTGAGCAAATCCCCATTCACTTTTTCTGGATCTTTCGGGTTTGGGGGCTGTTTGCGGGGATACTTTGAGTTTGCTCCCCCCAAAGCTTTTGTTGGGTTCAAAATTTTTGAAAGGTGGCTAGGCAACTCCGGGAAACCTGAAAAATATTTTTGTAACGGACCCCATCCTTGGGTTCCCCTGGGCTGGTATTTCGGGTTTTTTGTAGCGGGAAGGGACCCAGCCCCAAGCCCTTTCTTCTATGCTTTATTGGGGGATGGAATTTGGTTGGCAAAACCTTGTGATACTGGCCCCATCCATCCCCCTTTTTCAATACGGTGCCGTTTCCTGTCCCCTTTGCAGAAAAGAACCCCTAAATTATGATATTTCCACCCCATGCTTCACGGTTGGGGTTGGGGTTGTACTCATCTTTCTTTTTTTTTTTTTTTTATTTAAAGATTTATTGTATTTTCAAAATATAAAAATGCAATACATTGTAGTAAAAAAAAAAAGGTTGCTCCAATAGAAAAAAGTCAATAAAAGGGTTTACATTGAGAAATTTACAAGCGACAAATTTTGTAAAAACGAAGATAGGCAGGACCCTTCACTGTAGTGTAAAGGGGTCTTTTTGTTGGTCCAAAACCGGTGGGGGGGGTTCTACGGAAATGCAAAGGTGACCCCTAATAACCCGGAAAGGGAGTGGAGGGACGTTCCTAAAGGGCGTAAAGAGTGCCATTAAAAACCCCCTTTTTGTTTTTGGGGGAAACAGCATAGGGGGGGGAAAGGGGAAAAAAAAAAAGGAAAAAACCAAAAGAGGAAGGGGGGGGGGAAAAGGGGTAAAAAAAAAATTTTAAAAAAAAAAATAAAATGATGTTTCTCAATCCCGATCCCCCCGCCCCCCCCCCGACCCCGACGCCCCCCGACCAAGCCCCCCCCCCAAAGTGGGGGAGATAGATGCGAAGGGACTCAAGGGTTTAAAGATTTAAAGGCTCGGAATTCCGTGGGAAGTTAGGTTTTCCCGGGCCCGGGGGGCCCAAATCCGCAAGAACTTGGTTATATTCGCGTCCTTTTTGGGCCACGGCCCCCTCCATGCGGGGGTGGGGGCAACCTCGTCAATCTGCTGGGGAGGGGGGGAGAGGAAAGTTTCCATTTACGTGGGATGACTAAATTACCCCGTTTGGGATTTAAGTCCCTAGTGAGAGATTTTTATAGGCCGAACAGGGGAGCTGGAACATGAAAAAAAAGGGACTGCCCCGGGGGCTTTATCAGGAAAAAATTAGTGCCAGTGCAGTCTCTGTTTCCCGGGTGAGAATCCCCCCGGCCAAAAATTGGTCTGATGTGTGCACAGCCCCCCCAGAAATGGGGACTTTAGTGCCCCCCTCTGACCCACAGGGGCCAAAACATGTAGTGGGACGTTTGGCCACCATTTATGAACAAGACCGGTTTAACCCTGTACCATCTACAAAATATTTTTATGCTAGTTCTTGTGCTTTACATGCATGAGGGGTTAGGGGTTTCAGAAAAAAAACACTTGTCCCATTGGTATTTTGTAAAGGTTTTTTTTTGCTTTTCTCCCAGGATGGCAATAAGACGGAAAAGCGTATAAATTTGGGACCCAAAAGAGGTGGTAGGGGGACTAGAGCAAGTGCGCAGGGGGGGAAAAATGTAGAGCACGGGCGTTCAAAGGTTTTAGCCAGCCTGGAAAATTAGTTTTTGGTTTTGGCAGTTTTGGGGAAAAGAAAAAAAATGTGGCGGGGTTTGGGGTTGTATTCGAAAAAAATAACGTTTCAGGGGCCTGGTGGGGTTGGGCCCAAAAGTTTTCCAGCAGGGGGCAAAAGACGACCCTGAGAAACGAGAATGTACCTGAAAAGGGGGCGAGTTTTTGATGCCCCCAAAAAAAGGGAAAAACTGATGACTTTCCGGGGGGAAAAAGAGGGATTGTCTGTGATGGGGGTTAGGGGTCTGAAAGATAAAATTTAGTGAGTTCTTGGGTTTTATTTTACGAGGGTAATCAGGTCTGGGGGGTGGTGAAGGAAAAGGCCCTTGGGTTTCCCGGGGCCCACAGGCTCGGTTCCCAAGGGAGGAGGGCCAAGGGACGGGGGGCCCTGAGAGTCGGGTGCAAGGGAAAAACCCATATTTTGGCCGGGGGGTTGGATGTACTAGGTAAATTGAATCGCTGGTAGGCCGGGGGGCCAAGTAATAACCTTACAGTCTGGGGGACTCACTCCCCCCCTGTCTTGGGTCTGCAAAACATGGCTTATTGAGTTGGGGCAGCCTGGATGCAAGATAAAATTTCAGAGAAAAATTCTACAAAAGCGGGTTTCCCAAAAGGAGGCGGGGAGTGGAAGGGGCACGGGTTTGTATTTAAGAAACGGAGCTTTGGGGGGGAGGGACATCTTTGGGACATTGACCCTCCCAAACCGGGAAAAAAGGCCTTGGATTTCCAAGTTTTGGAGGTTGGGGGGAATTTGGGAGGGGGAGAGGACGGAAGTTTTTTTTAAAACAACTGGTTAAGGTCAGATGGAAATTTTTTTGTCCCTAATTTAGGATATTGCACCCGGGGGCCCCAGGGGGAAAGGGGAAGGCTTTTTTTCAGGGAGGAAAAACCCGAGGGGGGGGGGGGGAGTTTGTTTAGGGCTTCAGACTTGGACATTTTTGATCTTGAATTTAAGACCAAGGTTTAAACCGCCTCAATTCGGACATCGGGGAAAGGGGCAGAAAAATTTTGGGTGGTTTTGGTGAATAGACCCAAAAGATCATCTGGGGAAAGCAGAGCTTTTAAAAATTCGTTCCTAAAATGTAACTGAAATTTGGTGGGGTGTTTGAAAATCTCCAACCGTCCACAGCTGGTACTGAAAAGGGTTTTTTTAAAAATTTTTTTTAATGGCGAGAAAGGGTAGGGCGGCTCTCCCCAGGGAGTTGCCCCCAATGTCGGATCAGGGTTATATTGGACCCCCCAAAAAGGGGAGCACCCTTTCCCTTTTTAAAAGGGGGGGAAATCCTATCAAGAAATGATGTGGGAAGGAGACATTGCCTTGTTTTGGTGGGGTTTAAAAAGGGGGGTTTAAATTAATCGTAAAAATTTGGGCCTTTAAACAGGAAATATTTAGGAAATATATCGGGCCCTTCTACATCTACAACAAAATCCAGGCCCTTTGGTGTGGGAGGGATTTGTGATTTGCTATCGCTTTCACCACGCGTTTTAGAATGGGAGCAACTAGCCAAAAAAGCCCCTGGGGGATAGAACCCCGTTTTGAGGCAGGGGTGGTTTTCCTGTCTTGAAAGGGGGTCTCTTTGGGGACACAAAAATGTGCGTTTTTTTGGGGATGAAAGTGGCGTTTGGAAAAATGGGGATCTCTTCATAGGTGAATTTTAGGGCCCTTCGTTTTAAAGGAGGCTATGTTTAAAATCCCCATGGTTAGGCGGGAAACTGTGGAGCAGACGCCCCAGAGGGGCCGCCACCCACGAGGGCAGGAGAGGCCGAGAGAGAGGGCACCAAGGAAAAAAAGGGGGGAAGGTAAGGGAGAGAGGAAAAAAAAAAAAAAAAAGGGGGGGGGGGGAGAGGAGGAAAAGAAAGGGAATTGGGGTAAGGAGAAGGGGAAGGGGTTTTTACCCAACAGTATCACTAGAAAAGGCGGGGCTTTTTCCAAACCCGGGGGCCACTGGCCCGCAAACAGCTCGGGGTTTGTCCCCTAAAATTTTTTGGGGGAACGAGGAAGGGGACACATCGGGGGAGGCCCGGTCCTAAAATTTTGGGAAAATATTAAACAAAAAGAAAAAAAAACCCGGGGTTGCTTGTAGCTATTTAAAACCCATAATTTTGGGGAGGAGTAATCAAATGGGGGTTTTTGGGCCTATGGGTGAGGTCACTACCGCCTTCACGTCGGCCCCGGAGATATGAGTGCAGGGGGTTTTTGGGGATTTCAAAAAGACTTCAAGGGGTCCCGAGGGGGAGGTGGGCCCTTGGGCCCTACGGGGGGTGGGGGGTGTCCATCGGTCTTTCGTCCCCAAAAATTTTGGGGCGTCTTGGGGGTAGGCCCCCTCCCGGCCCCGCCAAAACCCTCTTTTTGGGTGGATTGTTAAAAATTTTTTGGAAGGGGGGATGACACCAATGGCCACTCTGGCAAGGTGTTTTTCTGATTTTTGGGGGGGCCGGCAAGAAGGAAGAATGTCCTCGGGGGGAGCGTTTTGGGAGGTTGATCCCCAAACGTGGAAAGAGGGCAAATGGGTACCCCCCCTGTAAGTGAGTTCTTCTTTTTCAGAATGGGAAGTAGGGTTTGAGAGGCTCTCTGGGCTAGGGGTTTTGGTGAGAATCTGATAGAATTTGGGGGGGTGCATCTTTGTAGGGAAAGCTTTTGGGGTCGGTTTTGGATCGCTGGAGGATCTCTTCTTTTAGGGCCGTAGTAGTGGATCCGGAAAATTTAACGTCTCTAGGGGAAGGGGCCCCGGGTCAGCGGGGTTTAGGGGTTTTGGGGGGCCCTATCGATCTCTATATAAGTGGACGGTTGGTCTATTACAAGGTTGTTGAAAATATCGGTTAAGCATCGAAGGGGGTCGCTAGGGGGAAACCCGACTCCGGCAGTCCCTTTTTTGTAAGTTGTTTTCCTACTTCTATTTTCGGGCTTCGTCTAGATGCTGTTTTAGGGTTGGAACAGTTGGGTGGAGTGTTGTCGGGGCGTGCTTTTGGAGGGAAGTCACAGAGAAAGGGGGGTATTTTCCGGGTTGGAAATGGAAATCAAATCTGGTGGCAAGATGTGAAATGCTCAAAAGCGGAAAAGGGAGTGGAAAATTTTTGCTTGCATTCATTTAAAAAGTTGGCGAGGGAGGTCGGGTTTTCCGCTTTCAGTGACTGTGTTAATTTTTCAGATCGCTTCTTTTGAAAGGGGTTTTGCGTTTATTAAGGGGGATAGAGGAGGTGGAAAAGCCCTGCGGATTGGAGGTTAGAGGCCCGGTGAGTGGCCCTTTTCTCGGGGGGGGGCCGGGGGCAGGGGTTATGCGGAGAAACTGTTTGTAAACCCGGGTTTAGCTAGGGAAGTCGAGTTACCAGGTAGTTGCCTTGGGGGTTGGGGAAAGGCACGAAAAGGGGCCAAAGGCTTAATGATGGCCCCATTGGGGGGGATCCACTGGGGACCCCAGGGGGAGGTCTTTTTGGGGTCCCCCAGTCCCCCCGGAGGAAACCGGTGGGGCCATCTTTGGGGGGAACTCCGGAGGTGCGACCCCTGAGCAAATTTCAGCCCAAAATCCCGCGTGGCGGGGGTAAATTATGGCCGTGTTGGGGTGGTCGCTGGGGGGTGGGGCCCCTGGCAGAGAAAATCTCGCAGGGGTAGGAGGTTTCACCTTTGGGCACCCTCCCAAAGGGAAAACAATAGAAATGGGTGCATATATGTCCCGACTATGCTGCTGGGGTAGTGGCTGTGCAGGTATGGGCACTATGGCTCCTTGAGTGCACACCTGGATGGGAAGCATAGGGTGTGATGAGGGGACATCTGTGTCCATATGGACATAACATGGGGGGGGGACAGCGTTTTTTTTTTATCCCCACCCCCTCCTTCAGGGCATGTCGGGGGAGCAGAGGGAGCCTTTATTGGGGCTTGAGGGGGAGCTGGGAAAGTATGGAGGGAGGGACCCCGCCTTCATCGTTCCCGAGGCCTTGGGGTGCTCCATAGGTTTAAGTGAGCCCCGGTTGGGGGGGGGATGGTTTTGGGGGTATGTGGGCCATGGAGGGGGTCCCCAAAAAACCCTCCAGCTTTCCCGGGCCCCGGGGAAAGGGGAGTCGTGATGCGCGGTCCCGGGGGTTCTGTGCAGCGGGGGTCTTGTGCAGCACCGTAATGAGGGGGAAGGGGCTCCCAGGCCACGTGGGTGAAAATGGGGGACGCTTGGTGTGCTGGGCCCCCGGGTTCGTGAAACCCGGGGCTTGCGGGGCTTCCGGAGTTGGGTGTCGGGCCGGGCGGGGTGACAAAACCCAGGGTCCGTTTCCCGGCCCGGGGCCTGCCCCCGAAGCCGGAGAAGAGGGCAAAAGTCGCAGCATCCAGCCGAAGGAGACATGGGCGGGCGCCGGGGTTGGTTTGACGCGCGGCCCCCGCCGGCCAAATGCCCGGTAAGCTGGGGTCAGGGTGGGAGTCGGGGGCCCGGCTCCCCTCTTGGGGGTTTGCTCTAGGGGGTTCCGCTCGGTGGAGGTGCCGGGGAGTGGGTTGTTGGTGGGGGCATGGGGGCCATCTTGGGCACCGTGTGCACCCAGTTTGTTTGACCCGGGCGCAGAAGGGCCAAGTATTGAGTATTTCATGGGGGAAAGGGAGCGGGTTGGGCACGAGTACCGTTTTTCCCCTTTTTTCCCCATGTGGGGTGTTTTTTTAGCCGGGTTTTAACGTTGTAGTGGCGGGGAGACGGAGTGCCGTTTCACTTCCATGCGAGCACGCCCCGTACTCATCTTTTTTCTTCTAAAAAACGGTGGGGGAAATTTGTACCAAAAAGTTCTATTTTGGTCTATTGACAAGATGAAAAAATTTTCCTATGCCTCCCCTGGATTAAAACCAGTGGGTTTTCATGAATTCAAAGGTGCTGGAATGTGTGGGAGCAGGGGGACCTTGGTGCCCTGCGGATTTTAAAAATGACGCGTAGTGCGTTAATGGTAATCTTTGCTCTGTGTATTGCCCTGCGTTTGGCCCGTTCCTGACCAGTAATCCTTACCCACGAGTTGAGTCTTGCATGGAGCCCGATTACGGAAAGGGCTGACGGTCTCTTGTTTTTTTTTTATTTCAATAATTTCGAAACGTTGTTGCTTCTACCAATGGTTTCTTTGTCCTGTAGCCATTCCAGCCTTGTGCAGGGCTATAATTTTTCCCTGGTGTCCCTTTGCGTTTTTTGGGGTTGGTGTGGTGGAAAGGGTTGGAGTGTGATTGTTAATGTAGACGTGTCTTTTATAAGTAATGATTAAAAAAGGTGCAGTTAAAAAGGTAATGTACAGGTAGGGGGGCTTCTTAAAAAAAAAACTACCGTTTTGAGAGCCAAATTTTTTTGGTTGGTAGGGTCTAAAATTATTCCATGAATAAAATGCAATAAATTTTTAAAAAATCAACATGTGATTTTTGGATTTTTTTTGATCCGGCTCTCAAAGAATAAGTGTAATAAAATAAAAATTACGAACTTCCTTTTTTCCCCCTTATTGTTTTATTTTTAGGACAAAGGGTTGGTGCATTTTTAAACATATATTTAAAAAAAAAACATTGCAGGTTTTTCCATTATTGACATGAAATCAGAATAAACTTACCGTTTTTGGTCATTAGGAACCCAAAAATTTTTTATTTTTCAAATCCGAATAAAAATTTTGAAAGAGAGAGGAGAGGGCAGAAAGAGAGGGAGAGACCAGAGGGAGGAGAAGGAGGAGAGATTTTGAAGGCTTTTTTTTTTTTGCAAAGTCAAAGTTTACAACATTTCATTAGTTTTGGTAGCATTGCACTTAAAATTTTAGACGTCAAAAATTTTGGATTCCTTCCACGGTTTATCCCAAAAAAAGGTAGTAGGTCACTTTGCTCCCAAATGCCTTTTCAGCTTTGCCCAAAAATTTTCGGGTTAGATCCCTTTTTTTTTGGCCCTCCAAAAAATTGATTGGTTATCTTAAGCCATCTGCAACCAGTTTGGCAGTATGCTTCGGGTCATTGTCCCTTTTAAGAAACCTTTTTATTTAAGCTTAAGCCCCCGGTTCAAGCCGGGAAATTTGGGTGCAATTCCGGCTTGAATAAGGAGGTGTGCGGGGGGGCCGGCCCCCCGGGCCCCCCTAGATTCCCTATCCACGGGGTATTGGCCTGGTAATGTGCATCATGAAAAAATTTGAGATCGGGGTTCCATATTTGATCAAAAAGATTTTTAAAGTCCCCACGACTTTCTTAGTGTCTCAAAATGGGCAGTCTATCTTTTTCCCTTTAAATTGACCCAATCGGGGCCTCTGTGGGTAAAAACCGACTCCTTATCAGAAGAAAAAAAAAAGCCCCAACCCTGCCGCTCCCCTTTTTGACACTGTGGAGTGGGGGGGGGACAAAAACCCCAAAAGGAAGAAAACCCTTCCCTTCCCCATATGGGTTTAAAAATCAATGTACACCAAGTTAACGTATGTTTTGCACACAAAACTTTCTGAAAAACGTTGAAACCCCTGGGTCCCTGGCAGGGCTGCGGACACATGTTGTAATGTACACAAAGCCCGCCGCCAGCGGCACTTTACGAAAAAGGGCAATACATAATGGAAATCCCTAAAGAAGCATTTATGCTTCATCTAATAAAAAAACTTTGGATCTCGGTTAATATTTTGATCAAAAGATGTTTAAACTGAACTTGTGGAGTCAGTTTATCCTTTTTTTTTAAATTTCTCTTTGTGTACTTTTTTCAGATTCCGGTTTAAAACTCGGTGATTTTTCCTCAAATAGATGTGAAAAAGATTTTGTGAGAATAATTAATTTTGGTGAAAAATTTGCAGTTTTTTTCAAATTTTCCCAAGAATAGAAGGGAGTCATTTTGACCCCCTATATATTTTGAGGTTTTTTGTCCTAAAGTTGCTTAAATTTTTGTGCAATTTTTTCACTTTTTATTTCCCCCTGATTTTTCATATAGTGTAGTTAATTTACGTAAAACTTTTTACTTTTTCCTTGTGTTTTCGTTGTATTATGTGAAAATGCTGAAAAAATTTTTGTTTATCTGGGCTCTTATCTTATGCTAATAAAGGGGGTGGTGTTTTTCAAGGTTTAGCAGGAGACGATTCTGGATAGAAAACTTTTTATATTTCGTGAAGAGAAAAAGAAACGACTCAGACAAAGGAGCTCTAAAGATCTAAGGTATAAATTGTTATGAAAATGTTTAGCTGCTGTCAACTGTTTACCCCACCATTTGAAGGTGGCAGAACAGTTTTTATTTCTTTTAGTTTTCTTTTCATTTTATTTTTCAGCGGGAACTAATAGAATTAGGGAAATTTTGTGAGGAATTGGAGAGAAGCGTTTGATAAACCCCTCAGGATATTCGGCTATTTTGCAATCCATCCGGGGAATGAATGGAACCCAAATTGAGAACATGTATTTGATTCTGACAGTGATGAATTTTTCACCCTCGAACATTCAATGAATTAAAGACTCAGAAGGAAAAATCCAGAAGGTAAGTGTTATGTGTATTTATTTGTTCTTCCACCCCTGAGTTGGGGCCTTCCCCCCCCCTGCAGAATTTGGTGATAGCCATCGGGAATTTCTTCCCGCAATACGGGCCCGTACTGCCCGCTCTGGTGGACCCGCTGTCGGGGGACAGGCAGCGCTTGCTTACGGGGGGAAAACCCGGGCTCCGTCCCGACACGGCTCCCCCCGGGGTTCGGGGGGAGCTTCAGGTATGAAACTCGTTGTCCCTGGGGGCGGGGTTCGGGCCGGTTTGTGGTGGAATATCCCGGGGGATTTCCCCCGCTAATCCAGCCAGTGTGAGGCCCTTACAAAAAAAAATTTAAATATTCATAACTTTTTTCCAGATTTCCAAGCAAAAGGGGGGATGGGCTATGCATTTATGTTGCCTCGGGGCCCATCCCCCTGGTCGTGGGAAAAAAAAACACAAAACGCCCCGAAATAAAAAGAAACAGGTAACATGGCGGCGAAGGAAATCCCAACAACAAACACGAAAAGGCGAATCTAAAGGGGAATATGTTTCAGCGGATGGTATTAAATGGAAACCCCGTTTAAAATTGGAGCCCACTTGCGGTGGCGTGACCCCAAAAATTTTTTTCGAGAAGCCCCGGCCCCTACAGGATACCCCCAGAAGAAAATCATTATCGTAGCCCTTTGAGCGCATGGCGTTTATTTTTTGATTCATATATATTGAAAATATAAAAAAATTAAAGTTGAGAAGCATGCAGGAACAATAAATTTCAGTTTATCTATTGTGAGGGCTAGATGCATTCTTCGATTTTATGCTCGTGGAATATCTGGCACGAACCGTCATCGATTAGCAGTATTTGGTGTAATGGGGGAATATGTTTTGAAGCGACAATGTCTAGGGGGCCCCCTTTTTGAAATTGTGAGGTTTTCAGATTTATGAGAAAAATTTCCTGGAGAGGGCTGCAAACGGACAAGTTTGCTTATTTTTACTGTGTTGGGGCAGGTTTATTGAAAAAATTTTATTTGGTTTAAAACCGGCCCCTTCATAAGGTGGTGAGAAAAATTTTTCCCAAACAAACTGGGGTGTCCCTTTTACGCAGTAATGCCCTTCCAAACCAGATAAAAATGGCCACAAATATTGGTAGCTGTTGATAAGGTACAAAATCTGGCAAAATGTTCCCCTTTTTTAGGCAAATGACACACGCGTTGGGGGGAGTTTAGTCCATGTGGTAATGAAGTTTTGGACCCGTTTTTGAAAAAAAGGTCGCAATGTTACAAAAACCCATAATTTTTTTCTTTAGTAAAAAATTAGTAAAAAAAGTAAAAACCCTCGGGGAAATGAAGGAAAAAGGCGAGAGGCCTAAGAAATAAAATCCCCGAAAAGGAATTGAAAACACTAAAGTGTTTAGAAATTAAGACAATTTTTCACTTACAGATTAAGGAAAAATCAACAAAAATGTTGTCATTTTGGTTCCGTCATCCCGATGTTGTTGTTTGGTCTGTTCCGCTAAAAAAATTCCAGAAACGGTAAAGTTTTACAATGAAAAAAAATTGGAGTAGATGTAGGGTTAGATGGCACGAAAAAAATTTCCACACGAACATGCACAAGGGGATGGCCCGTTCTGCATTTGAAAAAAGCCCTTGACTTTGGGGTTTAAAAACATGGATAATTTTTCAAAGGGGTTACCCACAAAAAAGGGCACGCAAGGCAATTTTTGCAAACGCTTTTGAGAGGTTGAGTGGTTTATGTCACGATAGGGAAAAGGGGTTTCCCCGTCCCCAAATTTTTCATGTCAGAATGATGGTTAAAAAAAAATTTTTCCGAAAAAGAAAAGGCAGAAAAAATGATCTGTCGGCAATTGTAGACTTGTGGTAAGTCTTTGTGGGGAATGATGCCATAAATCAAAGGCAATGCCCAAAATGCAAAACCAAAAAGTTTAGAGGTGAAATTTGCGCCATATTTTCATTTTTATGCTCCCCCACAATTTTCTCTGCTTTTGTTCTTCAGTGTTGTTTATTGTGTGCACTTGAATAAAAAAAAAAGTTTGAAAAAAGTTTATTATAATTATTGTTATTTTCTGTAGAAAAAATAAGAAAAACGAAAAAAAAACAAACAAAAGCATTATGTTTATCTCCCCTAATAATACATTTCAAAAAAATTTTTAAAATTTTTAATAAATAACCCCAAATGAAATCAAAAAAAACGAAAAAAAGAAAGGAGTCAAAAAAGATCCTTCAGTGTTTAGGCGGGGTCATGAGTCAGTTTGTCATAGTGTTTAAACTCCCAGACTTTCAACGTGATCTCAAAATCGGCCGGGCTATCCTATCTTTACCCCTCAAATTTAGCCAATAGGCCTCCGCGGGGGAAAACCCCACCCCCATTTTTCAGAGAGAAAAAAAAAAAAAACACCCAAACCCGCCGTGCCCCTTTTATGAAGCCTTTTTAGAGTGGGGGGGCAGAAACCAAAAGGGAAACCCCCCTTCCCTTCCCCTATAGGTTAAATCAAAGACACCCAAATATAACGTATGTTTTTGCACACAAAAACATTTTGAAAAAAAGTTTTGCAAACTGGGTGCCCCCTGGCAGGGCTGCGGCAAAGTAATGTAATGTACAACACGGGCCCCCTGATTCCATTATTTTGGGGGGTATTTCGCCTGGATAATGTGAATGTCCTTTCCCCACCCCGGGGGTTCGCGACGGGGGGAAAAAGCGACGGAATCCATTTCCTATGGAACGGTGGATTACCCGTAATTTTGGAGGGTTTGGGCCCTACTCAGGCAAATCCCGGGGGCAGTCGGCGCCCAAACCGCGCCGAAATAAGCCCTGTGAAGGCCCCTAAGTTCCCGGGTGATTCTTGGATGTTGCTTCGTATTGCCAATAATTTCTTTCTTCATGATGTCATCATTTTTTGAAGTGCAAGTCCCCCCTGCGCAAAAAAAACCCCACGATGATGAAAACAGTTTCACAGTTGGGATGGTGTTCTTGGCTTCCAAATTTCTCCCTTTTTCCCCCAAAAAATAACGATTTTTTCCTAGGCCAAAGTGATTAAATTTGGTTTTATATTTTTCTTTTGGATAATGGTTCTTTTGGAAAATGGCCTTTTAGCCCCTGTTGATACAGTGTCATTTCCTGTGGTAAAGCACAATGTTACCCGCTTCCCCCAGCATCT